>PVIW01003925.1:0-149567 GCA_004026585.1 Noctilio leporinus
CATGTGCTCTGACTGGAAACCAACTAACGAACTAAGCCACACCAGCCAGAGCTGATACTTTTCTTGTTTATTTGAGCATCTTTTTGTGAAAAAACAGCATACGAGACATTGGAAAGCTACAGATATAATTCATAGTCAGCAAATGATTCAGCAGATTACTTAAGCTGAATCATTATATAAGATTTGTCTGCTTCTCAAAAGAAGATGATACTTGCCCCTAGTACAGCAAAGGGATATTGTGAAGATTAAATTTAGAGTGTTTGAACTCATTTACGCAGTGCTCTTGAAATACCTTATTTTAATATGTCTTTCACATATACATATACTGCTTTTAAGATCTATTATAATTTTACAACAGTATAAAATAAGATTTTTACTTTTTGTCTTTACTACAGAAGTGTCAAATACATGTTATTTCTCTAGTATACGAATGGTTTTACTTATTAGTTTCCTAGTTTACAGAAATTGAAAGGCAGTATATCAAAAGATTAGAGACTGGACTCTGGAGCTAGATTAGTTGAGTTTTTGAATCATGACTCCATCCCTTACTATGCCTAATGTTAAGCAAGTAACTTCTCTGTGCCCCAAATTACTTAATCTGTAAAATGTGGATATTAATATGTCATAGTGCTCTGAGGAATAAATTAGTTAGCATATGTCAGTACTTAGGACACTGCCTGGTACTCAAAAAGTATTAGCTACCAGTATTATTGACAAAATAATAGATGTGTTTAAGTCTCTAATATTTAAACACCAAAAATTTTGGTGGTATTTTGACAGCCTAACAAACTAAAGCTTTATTTTAAATACATATTGGACCATTAGATTTTCCTGTGGCTCCTCCTGCCTCTCCATGGACTCCCTACATTGCAGCCTGATGGGTTTTCCTTTTCTGGGATATTTAAAATTTATTTATTTATTTTTTTTATTTTTTAAAAAGACTTTATTTCATTATTTTTAGAAAGAGAGGAAGGGAGAGAGGCAGAGAGGGAGAGAGACATCAATGTATGGTTGCCTTTCACCTGCCTCCAGCCACAGACCTGATTGGAGACCTGGTTTGCAACCTTGTCATGTGCCCTGGCTGGGGAATCGAACCTGCGACCTTTGGGTTCGCAGGCTGGCGCCTTAACCACTGTGCTACCAGCCAGGGCCTAAAATTTATTTTTAAAGAGAGGGAAAGAAAGGGAGGGAAACATTGATGTGGGAGAGAAACATCAATCGGTTACCTCTTGCACTTCCCTAACTGGACCTGGCCTGCAACCCAGGCATGTGCCCTGACCACAGATCAAAAAGGCAACATTTTGCTCTACAGGACAACAACCAACCCATTGTGCCACACTGGTAAAGCCTGATGGATTTTTTAAGTCATTTTTATTATAAAAATATTATGCTTGTTGTGAAAATTAACGTAATACTGCCCTGACTGGTGTGGCATAGTGGGTTGGGTGTCAGTCTGCAAAGCAAAAGGTTGCCTGGATTCCCAGTCAGGGCCCATGCTTGGCTTGCAGCTTAGGCCAGCCAGGGTGCCTATAAGAGGCAACTAGTTGGTGTTCCTCTCTTTATTTCTCCCTCCCTTCCCCTCTCTTTAAAAATAAATAAATAAACACTTTGAAAAAAAGAAAACATAATACTGAACATAAGTAGATGAACCTCTTCTTCCCATATCTACTTCCTAGGAGGAATAATTTTTGGTTATAGGTTTTATCAGTTTTTTTTTTTAATCTCTTTTTTATTTTTTAAAATAATTTTTTAAAAGATTTTACTTATGATTTTTAGGGAGAGGGGAAGAGAAGGAGGCAAAGAGAGAGAGAAACATCAGTGTATGGTTGCCTTTCACCTGCCTCCAGTTACAAACCTGGCTGGAGACCTGGCGTGCAACCCAGTTATGTGCCCTGGCTGGGAATTGAACTAGTGACCTTTGGGTTCGCAGGCCAGCGCCTTATCCACTGTGCCAACAGCCAGGGCTGGTTTTATCAGTTTATAACCCCCTTCACAAAGTTTCTGTTAGCCCTGGGATAAAGTCTAAACCTCCTAACATGGCCTATAAGGTCTTCCCGGTGGCTGCCTTCCTCTCACTTTCACTTTTTGGTAGTTCCTGTTAGACCCCAGGTAAAAAATCACTCTCTCAAGGAAGTCCCCTCCTGACCTCCTAACTGGGTTAGCATAATGTCCCCACAGCCTCTTTTGCTTTCCCTCCCATGGTCCTTCAGCTCTGAGGCAGTGTTCCTCTCTGGGTAGCACTCTACTAACTGGGAGCCGCTGTTATCATTTAGTATGTTATATTATCATCTAGCACTGAAGGGCGCTAGATGTTTACCATTAAGAGTTGTCTTAAGCACTGCATGACTTTTGAATGTTCCACTAGATGGTCATATCAGCAAAAAAAACGAACACCTGTTTATAGCTATAGTCAGAGCCTAACACAATTTTACATATGCACATGGAATTTTTAATTTTTAACTAAATGCCGAGTATTCGAGGAACAGAACTACTGTATTTTTGAAGGAAGATTGTACATTGTTTTGTTTGGAACTCTACCAAGAGTAGAAAATCATGGCAACATTATCACATTCATAGTGATTCACAGGTGAAAACATCTGACTCCTTAGTAAATATCTGTTTGAATTTAATTGAAATTAAAAAACAAAAACACCCTCTTGAACCCTGGCTGGTTTCCAGGCCAGATCCCCAGTTGGGGGTGCACAAGAGACAACCACACATTGATGTTTCTCTCCCTCTCTTTCTCCTTCCCTTCCCCTCTCTCTAAGAAATAAAAAAAGGTTTAAAAAAAAAAACAGCAAAAATAGCTTCCATGTCCTGATCCCTGAGTCTTTTAAAAAAAAAAAAAAAAGCCACACACACACACACACACACACACACACAAAATACCTCTGAACCAGATGGGGAAAAGCACTTCTCCCTTTCCTGGTAGAATATATTTCCTTTCCTCCCTCTTCCTATTGTACTTCATTCACATACTTCACAGACAGTACATCTATCTGTCTCACTAATTAGAACTTAGTGAAAACAAGAATGATATTTTACAGACCTTAGAATTTTAACATTCACTAAGAATATGGTAGTTACTCAACTTAATATTTACTCAGTTGAATTCATGGCACAACGATAGTATTTATTCAACAGCTTTTTATTGGGTCAAACTGGTAGGCAAAGAAGGCAAAAGGATACTGTCCCTGCTTTCAAGGAGCACATGACCTAATGCTAAAAATAGACCTGGAAATAATTATAATACAATATGACAGTTTCTAAGATGGAAAAAGTTAAAAACTATGGATCTGTAATGAGAGAACACTTTAGTCTTGTGGGTAGGTCCTGAAATAATATCAGAAGAGAAATAGTATCCAGTATCATAGTACTAAGGAAGACTTACAATAAATAGTTGGAAATTGAATAGGTGCATGTAACTCTGAAGAATAAGAGGAGTATACCAAATGGTCACATTTAAAGAGTGTAGAGACCACCAAATCACAGGGTTCTCTCAGTGCCACAGATGAAATGAAAACTTCCCAGGCAGCTTGTGCTAGGAGAGAGAAGGCTGACAAGTGCCTTGATTGTCTTCCTCCAAAGTCTTTTATTGAATGCAGTAAGCTTAAGGGCATATAGCATACACGTAATACTCATCAATCGATGTTAAACAGTGCTGATTACAGAAAACATATATTGTCCAGGGATAACAATTGAAGGAACACTGAGATCTCCCTCAGGTCAGGATGTGTTAGACACAAAGACTTTATAGATGGCCATAAAATAGGGAGGGTGAGTTCACTTCTGGGTTAAGGTTTAACATCTGCTGGTACAATAAACTAATCAAGGGAGGTGAAAGCATGGGGCAAGCTCCAAAGGTTATATGGAATGTTCTCATGGCCAGTTTCCCACGGGTCCCCCTGGCTACAGCATGAAGGCTTGTGTTCACCCAGCTTTCTTGCCTTTCCGATCAGGTCTTAAAGGCTTGGCCTGGCCTGTATGGGGCTCCATGACCCAACACCTTCCAGGGGCACCCCAACAAAAGAGGGCATTCCAGATCAGCAATCCCTATTAAGAGGCTCAGAGGTGTAAAAGGTGTCATTAATATTTCTGCTGGAGCATGAAGTTGGAGATTGTGTGGTAAGACATTAAAGCTGTAACTGGAGGTGATGTACCAGATCTTAAAGAGCCTCTTCAATGAACAGAAGTTAGATTTTTATCTTTCAGGCAGTAGAAACCATGTAATAATTAAAACTACTGTATTTTAAGTCATACTGTATGCCAAGCAAGTGATCTTATTACAGACTTAGTATATTCTTGATTTATAGTTGGGGAACTGAAGCTCAAAGAGATGAACTGCTTAGTTTTCACAGCTATTAAAGAACTAGGATTTAAACAAGTGATTGGATCCAGAATTCCTCCCTGTTTTTTAAACTATACTTTATAGCCCCTTTAGTAGGGAAGAAACTAGATATTTTTCCATTTATTAACCAGTCTGGAATCTTTACTTCACCTCATTCTCAACTCAGGTAAGTCTTTTTTTTTAATGCAAATTTACATTCTTAACAGTTTGGGATGCCCTAAGTGTTAGTCTTCTGATGTCCCAAAATGATATCTTACAGTAATTTACCTCTTGCAGGATACTTTTTATTCTGGTGCCATCTTTTATATAGATAGTTCAAATAGCTCTTGGCTTATTGAAATACCATTTTCTGTGGGGAGGGCAGTCACCATTGAATGTTACGGGCCAATTAGCATGACTTAAGTACACTAAAAGAGAAGAATGTGAAGTACTATTCCTCCCCTGCCCTTTTTTTGTAGCATTTAGATCGGTCTTCAACATGCAAAAAGAATATTTTAAGAAAATCCAATATTAATCTTGATATTTGATTTAATTAATATAAATGTAGTTTGCTATTTGAATTATTTCTACCTCTTAGTTCTGGTGTGCCTAGTTAGCGTGAAGTACTTCAGACATTAAATAACTCTGTGATCACTCTGGCTGCCCTAAGATTCTTTCTAATTTTAAAGAATATTAAAATGTGGTAAATTCTAGAGATAAGAGGTGATGGTGGTTACACAACGGGAATGCGCTGAATGCCACTGAACTGTACAAATTAAAATGTTAAAATTTTATAATTAAGAGTATTTTACCACAATTTTTAAAAATGTGGTATAGAAGTGCAAAGTGGCCTGATATTCCTTGTCAAAATATTACCAATCAAATCATTTTGAGAGCCTTTTGCTCCAGATAATAGCTCCAGATAATTTGAGAAAGATGAGAAGGAACAGTTTATCTCAGTGCTCCCTCCTATCTCATCACCACAGGCTGATTGAATTAAGTGTTCTTAATACTAAGCTGTTTAAAAGAGAAAAAGAATTGTATTTATTGGAGTGCAGGGATAAAGAAGGAAGTACGGTAATGATATTATCGGGCAGTCATCCTCAGGATGAATGTGGTGGAAATGCTTTTGACTGGTATTATTGACCCCTTGGGAAATTAAGGAGTTAAATAAGCTATCCAAAAGTCACCCCCACAGGTGTGATGTAGGTGCTTGTACAGCTCCAACTCATAACTGAGGCTCAGACTTAGGGTTCCCACCCATCCCTATCCCAGTATCAGGAGAAACTACATTTTTACCTATTAGATTCACAAAAAAATAAAAAATAAAATTAAAGAATGTTCTGGTGGAGACATGGGCAACATATAGTATATTATTGGTGAGTGTGAATTGCCTTTTTTGGAAAATAATCTGGTAATAACTTTAGAAATTTTTAGTGCACATACTTCTGGCCTAATAATTCTGCTGTGTTGCCCCTACTGTGTAGGGATATTAGTTTAAGAATATTTTTTGCTGTGTTGGTAAGGGGCCGGGGGGAGGGAGGCAAGGGAGTGTTCGAAGTTAAAGCAACCTGGAAGTCAGTCAGGAAATGGTTGAACAAATTATGTTTTATTAATTCTAAAGACCAATGTGATCTATTTAAAATGTGAGTTAAATTTGTATGTATTGGTTTGGAATGATTGGTTTGCCATATTATTATGTATTTAAAGGTTATAGAATTAATGTAGCATGATTTTTAAAAAGATTTTATTTATATTTAGAGAGAGGGAAAGGGAGGGGAAAAGAAACAATGATATGCAAGAGATAAATTGATCAGTTGCCTCTCACCAGACCCCAACCTTCGACCTGGCCCACAACCCAGGCATGTGCCCTGACTGGGAATTGAACCCTGACCCTTGGGTTTGGACCAGCACTCAATCCACCAAGCCACACTAGTGATGGTGTAGTATGACCTTAAAAAAAAATTGCAACTATAAGTACGTTTGAAAATAGAGAAAGGTGTGAAAGGATTTTTTTTTAAGTTTTCTGAAGTAAAGAATAAAAGGGGAAAGGGGAGTGCTCTATAATGATAGAAATTATAGATTACTTTGGGTTGGGTTGATGACAAAGTGGGTACAAGAAAAACCTTGGTACAGGTAATCATCTATATCTTGATGGTGATGTTGGTTACACAGGCATGCTCACTTTATAAAAATTATTTAATTGTATGTTTATGATACATGTTTGTGTATATATTATGCCAAATAAAAGTATTAAAATTATGGCATAGCAGTACAATAAACTGCTATTATGTTTTTAAAAATACTTTAAATGAACATTTTCTACATAAGGTTGGGCAAGAAACAGTAGTCCCATTATTGTAAAATATAATGTACATGTAAACAAAAAGATGAAGACTGGAATAAAACACTACAATGTTATTAATAGATAATTATGTCCAGATGATCCTTTTGTTTGTTTTAATAAGGACAGTTTAGGGGCGTTGAGTCCTTGAGGAAGTTTGTAGAAGGTGGTAAGCAAAACTAGATTACAGGATATTAAGCAGAAAATAAGGGTGAAGAAGAGAGGAAATGATTAAAAGAAAAGAAAGAAAAATAATGAGAATGGTGCAGTAAGGTCAGGAAATTTTTTTTTGTTTTTGTTTTTGTTTTTTCAGGTAATTTTTTAAACCCCTACCAAGAAAGTACTTGGAACTAGAAGGGGACTAATTTCATCTGTTAAACCATCAGGTAGTAAGTAGTATGGCCACATGAAAAATCCTCTCCTTCGGTAAACTCAATTTGGTTTTTACAAATAATACTTTACACGTATTTGTTTTTTAAGCATTTAGTTTTAGTGAAACTGTCATTGATATAATTCAATTGATAATAACAGATGCAAGCTAAAGAAACCTATATTCTCCTAATCTTTACTAATAGTAACTGGCTCAGGTCTTTTTGTCCTGTAGTTGCCACATGGGGCAAATAATACTTCCCCAGTGAGCAAATCAAGTATTTAAAAATGTATATGAAAACACTTTAATAAAATAAAACTATCAATTTTTTATTTCAGTATTTTTCTTTTTCCTTCAGCCCTTAACCTGTACTTAGGTGTGAAAAGTGGCTATTTCATATGGAATTTATTTCACTTAATAAGAGTTCAAAAGTTGAGTAACCATGGACATGGACAACATGTGGGATTGACTTTATGGGGGAATGGGTGGGTGGGGAAGAAGACAGAGGGGAGCAAAAAGGGGATGGGTGTAATACAACAACAATAAAACTGAATTAAAAATAAGAGTTCAAAAGTTGAAGTTTAGAAAAGTGCATTTTAAAAATCAAGTTCTGCAAATGTAAGTGCAATATTTAGTGCTAATCAAGATATGGATTGAATTTTAAAATTAGATGAAATTTTAGTATTTAGTGATTATATATCAAATTGGAATGTAAACTTTTTATTTCTTCTCACTAAGTGTTGTTGAGCTATCAGGGGAATTATCAGACTTTTCTATTTCAATCATGCTTCATTTTTCACCAAATAGACTTTTCCTATTACAATCATCTTTAGTTTTTCACCATGTTAATTTAAAATGCCTAATAACCAAAATTAGATCTTCTTAGGTGTTTTGCGGAAGTGAGGGATGAAAAGGATTTGACTTTTAATTAGCCATTAAATCGGTAATAATCTGGACGGAACTGGAGTTGGTTTGGGTTGGTGAAAACTGCGTGGCATTAGGACCCAGGGGGCTCCTGGGAGCGGATCTAGGGGCCAGATTGCAAATTCGCGGTGACTCAGTCTGGTCGGCTTCTTGCGCGCAGCGGCCGCGGCGGCAGAAGCAGCAGACTTTGGCGGCCGAGCCGCAAGGATCAGTTCCCCGGATTTAGTGGCCCGAGACATCCTTCGGGGCGTCCAGAAAGGTCTGAGGTGTCTGGGGCACACGGGGACCGTTCGGATGGGAGAAAGGGGTTGCTTGGCATGGGGAGCCCTCGGGCCTGTGCGTGGGGAGTAACATTTGCTCCGTCTCTTCCTGTGTCTGGCTTTATTTGCAGCAAACCAAAATGGAGTATGAGTGGAAACCTGACGAGCAAGGGCTTCAGCAAATCCTGCAGCTGCTGAAGGAGTCCCAGTCTCCAGACACCACCATCCAGAGAACCGTGCAACAAGTATCCTTTCTGAGGCCCCGCAGCTGCCCGCGCGGCTTGCCTGGAGCCTGCCGGGTCCCCAGTCCGGGTGGCTCCCACCACCCCTCCCCCTCCTCCCGCTCCGGGTTCCCTCCGCCCTCAGGCCTCCCGCGGGGAGAGGCCCGACCGCCCACCCCCGCCGCCCCATCCGAAGCCTCGCGCACGCGGCCCTTGTGCTCGGTCCTGGGCACCGAGACCGGCTTCCGGCCCGCCAGGCAGGGGCTCGGGCCGCGCCGCCTGCCCGCCCTCCCTCCCGCGATCGCGACATGTGCACCGGTTAGGCAGCCATGTCCCCGCCCGCCCCTTTCCGACCTGCCAAGGGTGTGGGGAGCAGTGCGGGCGGGGTGGCGGGGGACCCGGGAGCCCTGGCCCACCGAATGAGCCCACCGAATGAGCCAGGCGCGCGGTGGGGCCTACGGGCTGAGCCAGAGGCCAGGTGGAGGGCGCTGTGTCGGTGTGAGCTGTGAGCAGCGAGCCAGAAATGGGGTGGAGCTGGCGCGGGGTTTGAACTGCCGTAATGATGGGTCTGGAGTTACGCCCAGGCCGTTGCCCTAAAAGGGTCGGGGACCTACAATTGGGGTGTTTCAGACCTCACCCTTGGGCTGTTCGTGCTTACCACCTGTTGCAGGCTCTGTAGCTCCCAAATTAGATTTTCTTTTTAAACCTTTGGCCCAAAGCTGTCTGTTCTTTTATACAAGCTTTTACGGAGTTTGCTGGTGTGGCAGTCCTATTGATAGGTTTTAGAGACAGAGAAGGTTAAGAGAAGCAGCAAAACTTGTTGTCGGTGTTTTCTGTAGAGCCCTAAACTGTGGACAACGGGTAAATTCTTGGAGCCAATAAAGGAAACAGTTTCTCTTACCTGGCCATAAATAACATTTTTATCCTTGTTATTCAAGACAAAAGAAGTTAATTCTTAAAAAAAACCTTAAGGTTGCTATTTCTTGCAGAAAAACCTCTTGATTTTTATTGTTAGTAAGCAGCAAAATTATTTAACAGGAATTTGGTAAGTCATTTCTTTTAGTGTAGTTTGGCTCTATTTACATTTTAAACACCATGAAGGTGATATATGTGTGCATATACATATACATATATATATATATATATATATATATACGATTACATGAAAATACAGCACAGATAAGTTTTGGAAGTACTGCATTGTTGTAATTAATTGTCTTAAGTAGACAAGTACTTAGCTTCTTTGTTAATATGCTGCTCATTTGAAAATGTAGGCTTGGAAGTTTCATAAGGCCATTTCTTTTTAATAGATTTAATACCTAGAGAATAGTTTTGGGGTGTATAGGAGCTTGTACTTTAAATCCTATTATGGCCCAGTTTTAATCTGTGTTGTCCTAGCTCTGGGAATGATAGAAGTTGATATTTAATGACAGTTATTAAGTTAGACAAGCTCAAAACCACATTGTAATTTCTAATACAGCACTAAACATCAAAACTTCTTTAGTATATATTTATCAAATACATTTTATATGCCTGTTAAACACAGGCTAACAAGCTTATTTAAACTTTATTCTGTGTACCTGGAGCATTGTATACCCTCTGTGTAAGGGACAAGTTAAATTTCGGTAGGTAGAAACAATCAGTTTTTAAAATCTGCACTACATATTTTTAAAGTGCCTAATGATGACCTTAGTTTTTTGTGTCTCTAAAGGGAAAGAATGTATTAGTGTTTTTGTATAGGTTTGAGCACTTTTGAAAGATCATTATAATATTAGTATGGATAGATAGTGCCAGTTGTGAAAAAGTAAATTTTGTCAGGAAATATTCATTAAAAAATGTGTTAGCCTATCATCATGCTATTAGTCTTGGCCATTCAGTGAAAGAAATCACTGGGTTTTCCTTGGTCAAAGAAAGTAATTACACCTTGGAATTTTTCTATATGGTGATCTTGCTAATTAATTCACATTCTGACCACTAAACTTTGAGAGTATTCTAGTATGTAATAAATAGGTAATACAATATACTTTGTGTTTGTATTACGGATTTAATTTGAAAAGAAAAAAAAGGTCTATTTCATTTAGTAAAAACATTTGAATATTTCTGCCTATTAAAACGTAATTAGGGATGTTATTAAAAAGCGTATTAGAAATTAAGAGGCCATGAAGAACAATAAAACAGTATTATGTTACTATAGCCTGCCAACAGAAAAAAATCCCTGCAAATTTGTTTCACTGGAAGTATTAGATCTTGGGGGTGTTAAACAATTGTAAAATTATTGTAGTGCAGTAATTTCAATAATACTGACTTTATGTTAAAATTAGATACATAGGCATGTGTATAAATGACATTTTATCTTAATGTTTGAACTCGAAAGAAAAATAAAACCACTTTTTAAGTTAAAAATCTTTCTGGTTAGGGTTTTTTAAGTTCAAATCAAAGAAATTATGTTTTGAAAAATAATTTTGCAGTTACAAGCATTCCGAAAGTTATATCCATTATGTTGTAATGGATATAACTGACATAAAATATAATATTTCAGACAAAACAGCCCCTAAGAGGGTTTAACCCAATTACTAATGTGTTCTTGGAATAGCATATTGATCATTTTAATAAGAATTTTTAAAAAGGCTTAAAATACCACAAAAAGAAATTCTTGATTTTTTACATTAAAAATGCTTAATTTTTTTTTTCCTAAGATTACACTGAAGTTTCCTTAACTACTGTTTGTTCTAGAAACTGGAACAACTCAATCAATATCCAGATTTTAACAACTACCTAATTTTTGTTCTGACAAAATTAAAGTCTGAAGGTAAGTAGTCTATGTTAATTGCTGTTAAGTTTTTTAAGGCCTGTTAAGATATACTGGGAATTACTCATTTCAAAGGATTCCATTTTGTAGTAACCACCTGCTTTACAGATGTGGAATGAACACGGAGACTTGAATTACTACCACTCGAAGCATTTAGATGCTTATTAATAAGCATTTAGCTGTTCATTCAGTTTTCTATAATTCCTGATTTTTGTGAATGAAAAGTGTTGCAAAGTCTACTTGGGGTTTTTGCTTTAATCCTTGTATAGAATATCATAAAGATAAATTCCTTTTAATACATAGAATGAGTGCAGGATTTACAAATTGACTGAGTATATGTGTGTTCAAAGAAAATAATTGGAAGTTCATATAACCATAATCAAAAATTACATATAATCCCATTGCCTGGAAATAGTTGTTCATCTCTTGATTAATTCTACCCTTTCTACCCTCTTTTATATGGCTATACACTATTTTAAAACGACGATAAAATGGAAACATTATAGACGGGGAACTTTTTTAAAACCTGTAATGTTTTACATTAAACTTTTTCATTATTATTCTATAAGTTTTAAGTTTAAATTACTTCTATGACAGTTTAAAGCCTGAAGACTCGTATGATTTTTAAATGACTGATTTGATTTCTTTTCTAATACACTTCTTTGCCATCAGCATGTAGGCTCAGGGACAGTGGAATCTCTGCCCTCAGGGAGCTTACATTTTAGTAAGAAGTGTTCATGGAGTGGAGTTCTGAGTATTTCCATCTTGGAACATTGTCAGATACAGAAGGTGCTCAAATATTTATTGAACAACTGACTGGCCTGTAAATGAAGTATAATGATATCTTACTAAGTTATTAGTGTTTCGGAAGCCATAGTTGGTTAGTGAAAACACTGCGCTTGGAGTTAGAAAATAAGTCTCAGACTCTGACACTCATTTCACCTCTCTTTTCAGTTCAAAAATGCCTGTTTTAGCCTGTCAGACCATCTGGAAGGTTTGAGCTCCAGCCTTTAGTTGGTTAATGGCTTTAATGAATAGTAAAATCTCAGAAATACTGTATTTAGATTGTGATACCCCATAAATTATAGAGGGACATATTTTGAATTATTTGCAAATAATTTTCTAGTTAATTGTAAGGGTTTTCATTTGTGGTGGAGGGATGTAATAGAAGCATTAAAACTTTCTAAACCTATGTTTTAAGAAATCAGAAATTCCATCAGTGTATCTTTAAATTCAGCATTAATATTTCTGGTTTGATAAGTATACTTATGATACATTGTTTCTTAAAACAAAGTTTATTTTCCCTACATACTACAGTAGTTTGTAATTAAAACAGTGCTATTTGATTTTTTAAAAATTTTTTTAAAGATTTTGCTTTTTGATTTTAAAAGAACTTAGTAAATGAATTTTCCTAAACTACAATTGTTAAAGTAGAAAATTTAAAGCTTATTTCACGAACTGCCTGCTCTGTCATATCCTCATCCTGAATTCCAAATATTAAGATGATTAAAATATTAGAGCCTTTCTTAAAGCTTTCTTGGAGTATCAAGGTACATCAGAAGCATTTGAAAAAGCAGACAAATTATTCAAATAGCAAGAGAGTTAGTTTGGTGTAACTTCCTTCAATTACAAAACCACAACATTTTGGGAAGAATCCTATTCATATTCCGGACACTGACTAAAATGTATTTTTTAAGTTCATTAGTCACTGTTTACATAATAGGAGCTTTACATTTGTATAGCACTTGATATTTCTTGCATTTACTCATTTATTTGGGACAAGTTAATTATATCTAGCTATCTACTAAAAAGTTGTGACCCTCATATTAAAGAAACATAAGTAACATCTTAAAATGAAAGTGCTTATTTAGTCACTTTTTTCCCCACCATTCCTCATGTGTATTTGTTTACACTGAATCATGAGTAAAACTTTAAATCTGGAAGCAACCTCAGAAATGAGCTCATCTAATTCCTTCATATTACAGATCAGCAAATTGAGGCCCAGTGAAGTCAAATCTTCCTTTTTTAACAAAAAGGAAGTGGTGCCCTGGCTGGTGTGGCTCCACTGGTTGGAGCATCACCCTGACACCAGTAGATTGCAGGTTTGATTCCTGGTCATGGCATGTAACCCTGCTTCGCAGATTTGATCATCTGTTGGGGTGTGAACTAGAGGAAGCCAATTGATGTTTTCTTCCCTCCTCTCCCCTCCCCCTCTCAGATCCTTGGGTGAGGTCTTTTTTTTTTTTTTAGGAAGTGGGTACTTTGTTGCTCTTTTAAATGGATTTTAGCCCAGATATTTTAATTAAAATGAATAGTTTAATATAAATCAAAATTCACATGTTATTTATTGAAACTCAATAACTTTTTTTATAAAAAAGGGTATTTCTTATAAACAAATACACATGCCATTTAAAATAAAATTACAGCCCTGGCTGGTAGCACAGCAGATAAGGCTCTGGCCTGCGAACCCAAAGGTCAGTGGTTCGATTCCCAGCCAGGGCATGTAACCAGGTTGCAAGCCAGGTCTCCTCCAGCCAGCTCCTTAGCTGGAGGCAGGTGGAAGATAACCATACGTTGATATTTGTCTTCCTCTGCCTCTCTCCCTTCCTTCCTCTCTAGAAATAATAAATTTTAAAAATCTTAAAAATTAAAATTACATGACTGAATAGGCTAACTTAAGGCAAAAATAAAGTTTATTACTTGAGGAAGTTAAATATCTGGCTATTAATTTGTTTTATGGCAGTTTTAAACTTTGAAGAGAAGTTAATTATGTTTTTGTTTCATTATAATTATTCTTTGGAATGAGTTGTAATTGAAACTGGAAAGAAGTTTTTAAATGGTGACAAAAGCTCTTTGGCTGATTTCCTACAATGGCCTGAATGGGGTTTATGTACAAAGAAATTTGACTTTTTACCTCTCCGTGCTTCTCACATTGAAGAGTTCAGTGCTAGTCAGACTAATTAGAGCAAGCTTGGGTATTTATTTTATTTTATTTTATTTTTTAATATTTTATTTATTATTTTTAGAGAGTGGGGAAGGGAGAGAGGCAGAAAGAGAGAGAGACAGAAATCAATGTATGGTTGCCTTTTTCACCTGCCTCCAGCTATGGACCTGGCTGGAGACCTGGCTTGCAACCTCATTATGTGCCCTGGCTGGGGAATCGAACCTGTGACTTTGAGGTTCACAGGCTGGCACCTTATCCACTGAGCCACCAGCCAGGGCGGCTATTTTATTTTTTAATAAGGTATGTGAAATAGTAGTGCTATAACAGCATATTACATTAACACACCAGCTCTTCATGTCTTTCAGCCCTTTGAGGAAGGTAAAACTGCGTTGCATCAAGTGTAGGCTCTGGAGCCAAACTCCTGAGGTTGATATTTTGGCTTCCCCGCTTAGTTCACCGCTTTGTGGGAGTTTGGCAAAAGCCTCAGTTTCTTTATTTGTGCAGTGGGAATAATTTCTGTCTCATGAGGTTGTGAGGATTAAATGCAAACTACTTGGAAAACACTTAGCAGTGTTTTAGTACCTGATAAATATTCAGAAGTTAACTATTGTTAATATTTTTGAAGGTGATGCCAATTGGAAAAGCATCAGCTATATTCTATAGTATTAAAGTTGCTCTTGAGAATTTGTTAACACTTATCTATGGATTAAACTTTTTCCAAAATACTCCTGGAAAACTTAAACTTGTTTTACCCTGTGTTTTATTTTTTAGCTCAGAGGCAAGTGAAAAACATGATATAAATGAACAGCAATTATTTGTATGTGAAGGTGATCCCATGTATTCTTTGTCCACTTATTTTTTAATGGGATATTTTTACTGACTAATACTTTCAGATCTGTAATTTGATGTTTACATCAGGTTTTAATAAAGCTTGAGTACAGTGGCCATATATAAACTAAATTAACTCTTAAACTGAATCAGTGGTTCTCAACCCAGTGCAGTTAATTCCTCTTCCCCAGAATTTGACATTACCTGGAAACATTTTTGGTTGTTACAATTTGGAAAGGTGATGTTGGCTGGCATCTATGGCCAGTGACATTGCTAAACCCTCTCACAGTGCACAGGACAGTACTCCTACCACAAAGAATTACTGGTGCAAAATGTCAGTCATGCCAGGGTTGAGAAACCCTGAATTGTATAAATCATGGAGCTAATCTTTTGAAATCATTTTGATTTTTTTCTTCCTGGTTATAGCCAAATTGTTGGAATGTTAACAATCAATTTTTGAATGTAAATTTTTTAAGTTCCTATTAATGGTACATTTTAAAATGAAAACTACTTTAAAACTCTAATACTGTTGTTATTTTACTACAGATGAACCCACAAGATCATTGAGTGGCCTCATTTTGAAGAATAATGTTAAAGCACATTTTCAGAATTTCCCAAATGGTGTAACAGACTTTATTAAAAGTGAATGTTTAAACAATATTGGTGACTCCTCTCCTTTGATTAGAGCCACTGTAGGTAAGTTATATTTTTATAATTTTGCTTGTTTGTAACTGGATTATTTTTTGTTAGGAATTTTTATCATCCATTTCAAGGTGAACTGTGATGGGATGAAATTTTTTTATTGCTACTCTTAAACGATTTTGATTTAATGTTTATGATTACAATAAAAGCTCTTATCCAGTGAGACAAGGGTCCCTAGTAGTTCCTTAATCAAACTTGGTTAAAATGGGGAATTAAAAAATGATACCAATTTAGGACCACTGTGTTTTTTTTTTTTTGAGTTCCTAATTACCACCTGTCTTCATATGTAATACATGGGGTATGATTTTTTAGTTTCACTTTCTTTTACATGGAAAGAAAAACTTGGTAAAATAACTGAAATATAGGACCTTATATTTTTACTATTTTCCCCTTGTTCTTAACATTTGACTTGTCTACGTCTAATTATAGCAGGTGCTTGATAATGTTGTTTTGTTCACCATTGTTTTGTTTATAACATTGATGAGATGCCACAGGAACCCACTTTTGTTTATGTAATTAGCCTCTGATAAAACTGGTTTTGTTATGTTATTTCACTTAAGGTCACAGAACCTATCGATGGACATTGAGGAGCTAATAAAGAGCAGTTTTTGAGCCTTCAGGCTTGTTTTCCATAAAAGAATGCCTATCATTTTACATAATACTAGTTTAAAAGGCTTAATTATAATAACTGATAGAAATTAGTATGGAAGCAAGCACAGCTAGCTGTTGGTAAGCACACACATTACCTGGTGGAAGCAGAAATAGGCAGTGTACTCTAGGGAAGTCTGCTAATGGTGGCATTCAGTGTGTCCTGGTGCCTAAGCAGCTGATTTTACAAGGATCCTGAATTTTCTGTTAATCTGGCAGGTTGGCTAACTGAAAGTCAGTTAACCTTCAAAAAGATCCAATCGTTTTCATTCAAAGTTCTTTCCTTTTGTATATTTTGTCTCATGGTGGGTTTGAAAAGTACCCAGTTCATCTCTTGAAAAACAGAGGCTCTATGACTCCCCTCTAAATATTCATGTATTAAACATTACCATAATGAACACTGATTTTCAATGGGATGGTAGAGGAGGTTGGTAATTTTAGAGAAAAGGCTCCTTAAGTTTTTTGATGGACTATCATGTACTTCCTAATGCTCTACCAACTCTGACAGTGCTAAAAATGTATGCTATATGTTAGTCTTTTTAAAATGTTTTCATCTTAACAGTACATTTTAGGAAGCTTGCCAAGGAAGGGTCACATTTCAGTGCTGGTAATTTATTAGATGAATGTGAAATTTTTTCTGCTGTTAAAGAATATATGGTTGGTTTTTAATTTTATTATTTCAGTGAACACCATCTCATTTTGTTTTTGTTTTTTTAAGATTTTTATTATTTAAGAGAGAGAGGAAGGGAGAGAGTCAGAGAGGGAGAGAAACATCAATGTATGATGCCTTTCGCCTGCCTCCAGTCATGGACCTGGCTGGAGACCTGGCTTGCAACCTGGTTATGTGCCCTGGCTGGGGAATCAAACCACGACCTTCGGGTTTGCAGGCTGATGCCTTATCCACTGTGCTACCAGCCAGGGCAGTGAACACCTTTTATATGTGTTATTGCACTTGTGGGAAATTTTCTCTAGAACTAATTCTTAGAATGGCATTACTAGGCCAAAGTGTGTTTTTTTAAACATTTCAAATTTTCATCAGTATTGCCAAGCACACTAATTTTCAATCCTATCTTTTTTTATACACAAAAAATTATTTTTTTTTACTTTTTGCAACTATGTTAGGCATTAGAAGACTTCAGGAGTGGATGAGATAACATGGAGCCAGATAAATTTGAATTTGTAGTCTGTCAACATTCTTGAATGCTCCCATCAAAAGTAATGGATGTCAGCAGTCTATTAGTACCAGGATGTTACATTTATTTTTTATCATTGCTTGTTTAAGATAGCGTTCCCGAACCTTTTTGGCACTGCACACCAGTTTTGTGGAAGAAGAGGGGTGTTGTCAGGCAGGAGGCAGAGCTCAGGTGAGCTTTGCTGGCCCCGCTGTGGAATGGGGCGAGGGTGGAGCTTCGCTGTCACCAGGTTCCTAACAGGCCTCAGACTGAGGGTTGGATTGAGACACTGGCCCAAGGCCTGGGGGTTGGGGACCCCTGTTTTAGGGCGTGCTTTGTTTCCTTTAGAGAAGAACCTTTTCTTTCCCTCAATTCTTTTTTATTTTAATTTTGGGAAAGAATAATTGACCAGGGGAACAGATCTATTATATTAGTCTTGCTGTTTTTTTAATCTTACCAGAAGTCTATTTTATTATAAGGGTACAATCTTAAAAATGCTATCTCTACCTTAACTCTTGCTATATAATTTAATATTTTTTAATAAAAAGTGGCCAATAACTTTACATTTATTAGTTCCTTACCATTGGGAACATCCTTCTCAAGACTGACAGTGGAAAATTCAAAGAGATTTTATACACATGAATAGTAGAATTTGCTATTTAATAATAATCATTAAGCATTTACCATATACCAGGCAGTTTGTGTGCACATGTCACTGAACTCCCCAAAGAACTAAGAAAGCACTTTTTAAAGATTTTCTTACAAATTAGTACTTTTAAAGCTTAGAGTACATATAATTTGCCTATCGGATTGTATCTATGATTGCCAAGTATATTACTTTGTTACTTAGTAACACTAAATTTACTGAAGCAAAAAAAAGATATTACTGCATTTGTGTTAACACATGATTTTATTTTACATATTTGTGTAACTGTCACAACTAAGCTTCTGTACACAGTTGAGATAATCCAGTCAGAGTGACATAATCAGGCAGCATGGGCCACTCTTTTCTCCAAGATCACCTTGCCAGTGATTCGTCCTTAATCCAGGAAGTGGGAGACCTTGTTAGGAATGTGTCCATACTAGAGGAATTGCTGCAAACAGAGAGCCGCAGCATGTAGGATTGCTCTCCATTATTGGTTTTCTACTTTCTCTCTCCATACCTAGGTCCTCCCTGGCTGTGATCCTAGGTTGTCAGAGAGCTGTTCATAGCTTCTTGATGTATTTTTATTTCAACCTGACACTCAAACTCGTCACCCAGCAATAAATGATAACCATGATAACCATATTTTCATGTATTTTCATTCTAGTCTTTTGTAGTAATTTCTATAAAATAGTGATTTTAATTAGTGGAACTATTAATTTATTTTTTTTAAAGAGCAAGATGTAGTCTTTGTACAGATGATTGTTAAACATTTTAAAGGGGGATAAAGTTAAAAAACAAGATTGGAAACGGATCTGATTTGTCCTTTGGTTTTTCCAATAATGTGCTGTGGTGACATGGGGGGCCTTGATGGATGTTAATGGTGTGGAAGTCTTAGTCTGATTTGGGACATCTAGATAAGTTTGTGTGGTTTCGTGCATGTTTGTGTGTAGCTGTTCATATGGCAATATTTAACATACGCTTTCAGATTTCCTAAAGGTACTTTTTTTTCTTTCAAGGTATTTTGATAACAACCATAGCCTCCAAAGGAGAATTGCAGAATTGGCCTGACCTCTTACCAAAACTCTGTAGCTTATTGGATTCTGAAGATTACAACACTTGTGAGGTAAAAATACTTGCTTTGTTAAATCATTTGTTTGCCATATTGTATATTAGTAACCTTTGAACGTTTTTCTTTGAAAATATTTCAAAACCTAAAAGCCTAAAGTTACCTTTTTGTTTTAAATTAATGATCATTTGTCTTACTGACTATCAGAAGACACCTTTTAAAAGCTCTTTACTGTATTTTCTACGAGGAAATATCTCCTGTTTTTGTATTTGAAAACTCTGGTGTGTGTATATAGGAAATATACAGAGTTGTCAAGCTTAATCAATTGATAATGGTATTTTTTGAAGATAGACTTAATATTTACGAAATTCACAGACCATGAGTATTTTCTCAGCTTCTATAAATTGTTTTTGTGCCTCTTACTGTGTGACCTGTCCAGTCTAGCATTAATCATGCATTACTTGTAATCTTTCATGGTTTGCCACTGATCAAATCAGTAGCAGTCTTTCTTGAGGGGAATGATGGAGTCTGGATTTCTTTTACCATTTCACACGATTGATGAGGACTTTAAGAATGTCTCTAATTATCTGGGCTTTCCATTGGGGTAGAAATCTGTTTTAAGTGGAAACCATTTTAGGAGCTTTGTGTAAGGCAGTGACCCCTCTTCCTCTCTAGAAAGGGAAAGACAGAGAGACAGGCAGGCAGGCACAGGACTAACCTTAGATTAAGAAATTGAGTGGTCTTCTGATATGGCAGTTTGTTGCCAGACCTGACTTAGGGAAGAGGAGAGTCTAGGAAAGAGGACATTTAGCAAAGGAATGTTTAGGAAAGATTCTTAAGAGATAAAAGAACTTGCATTCTCATATATACATGTTTTTCTGTAATGCCTTAGAAATACACTGATATGATTATAGAAAAACTAATATTTAGCCAACAGTTGACTGAAATTTAAATAGTGCTTTGGTTAACGGTAAAAGAGAAAACTTAATGTTGACAAAAATTGGTAAGAATATTTCAGAAGTTAGGTTTTTGAATTATTACAGTCCCTGCCAACCAAAATATCTTCTCAGTCTAATTTATTTCATGATAAAATAAAAATGTATCACTATTTGAAGTGAGATTTTAGATAACTCAGATTTTATGAGGAAGCATTTTATGTGAGCTGAGAATATTAAGTCATACAAATTGGTATTCTTCAGTCAGCTTTTAAAATGGCTTTATTTTTAATTATGATAATTTAAATGTCTTTTACAGGGAGCATTTGGTGCCCTTCAGAAAATATGTGAAGATTCTGCTGAGATTTTAGATAGTGATGTTTTAGATCGTCCTCTCAACATCATGATTCCAAAATTTTTACAGTTCTTCAAGCACAGTAGTCCAAAAATAAGGTATCTATATAGTCAGTATTAAATTAATCTATAAATTCGGGTATAAACCTGACCACTTTCTAATTTTTGCGTTATCTAATATTTTTGTGAATATTTATTATTGGAATTTGTTAAAAACAAAGCTATGAAATGTCAACTTTTTCTGATGAAATTGTCATTGAATATGATACTTCTTTACCCTCTGCAGGTTTAAGTACGTTTGTAATGGTTAACAGTGATGCTTTTAAGGCCCTTCATGAAAGGCTAAAACTCTGTGTTTGTTTTTTTGTTTAATTTTTGAGTCTTGCCAAGTATAAGTACTGTCATTTGTGTACCAAAAGTTCCTCCACTATGACATCCAAATTATTAAGTAATTTTAGTTTAAGGAGCTTACATCTACTTATAGAAAACATTAATCCTGAAAGTGGAAGGATTTTTGAGTACACTCTGAAATTGCATGCATAGTAGGCCTGGTTGGCTAGTCCTGAAATTAACCTGGTATGTTTTGTTCCTCTATGCCCCTAGTTCCTTGAATAGTGCCTAGCATATAGTTTTTGAAATACCATTCTATTTAGAATATTAAATTAGCTCTTGATTTAAAAAAAAAAAATTTTTTTAATTTCTTTTTAGAGAGAGGGGAAGGGAAAGGGAGAGAAGCATCAGTGTATGGTTGCTTCTCACACACTCCCAGCTTGGGACCTGGCCTGCAACCCAGGCATATGCCCTGAGACTTGAACTGATGACCTTTTAGTTAGTAGGCCAGGACTCAGTCCTCTGAGCCACACCAGCAGGGCAGCCTTTGATGATTTTATCATCAGTTGCCCTATCACACTGTAATTATCATGATGCCTTTATTGTTGAAATGTGTGAGGCTTTGTGACTTTACCAAATTTTCCAGACTGCTGTACTTTTTTCCTTCCCGTTATGTGTATACTTTTTTTTTAATCAAACTTTGCTTGTTATTTCTGTAGAAAAATCATTGTTCTTTCTTCTGATTGTCATTTGATTTTTGGTTTTTTACAGTTGTCAGTGTTTCATGCTTTTAAATACTTTACTATGTAAAGTAGAAATTAGGTAGTTTCTAGAGACTGCAGGGATAGCCAATTGGATGAATGTTAGTATATAGGCTAACCTAGTAGTTCAGATGCTCTTTGGTGCTTACTTAACATTCCAAGCTGTATTCCAGAAGACTGGTTTCAACAGTGTGACCAGAGGGTAAATCAGGAATCTTTCTGGCTTAAGTTCTCTATTTAGTTCTTTCTTTTACCTCGATTTAATTTTACCTTTTCTCTTAAGCAGTACTTAAACCAGTATTAAACTCACAATAGAAACTTAATACATGCTTACTTGTGATAGTGTTATGCAAATAAACATTTCCAAAATAAAATTTCAATCTTCTGGCATAGATGGAGGAGTTCATGCTCCCTAGGAAGTGTCCCCTTTTTTAACATTTCAACTAAGATGTGAAAGAAAGTAATGATCTGCATACTTCTACAAAATTTAGTTTTTGTGACCAATTCTCAGCAAAATTTAAAAAAAAAAAAACAAAACAGGTAATTGTACATCATTACGGGATATAAAAATTTGTAGAGTTCAGCAATGCAGAAATGTTTCTGTTCAGTGAATGTTCATTACTGCCCATTTGAGATTCGGTTGTACATACTAGTAAAATATTTTAATGTATATTTGGGTAAATGACTATATCTGTTACGTATTTTAGCATTGCATTAAACATATCTTCCATCTATTTGTGGTTTTATTCTGTGTAATTTTTTAGTGCATTATTAGTACAATTCGGCATTTACTAAGTCATTCCCTCTCATAGTAACTGTTGGGCTTTGAGAAGGTTAGAATGAAGCAAACAAATACAGTTTTATCACATGACCAAGCAATTTAAAAATCAGAACCGTTTTATTTGTTAATCATACTAGAGGTACACAAATTGGGTTATGTTTCTAAATTTATGGCACATTCTTATTTCCCACTTCTATTCAGATTTTGGTTATTTATTATTTAAAAATTTTTATTTATCCTTTAGAGGGTGGGGGGAGAAGGAGAGAAGCATCAGTGTATGGTTATCTCTTGGGCACCCCCAAGTAGGGACCTATCCCACAACCTAGGCATGTGCCCTGACTGAGAATCGAACTGGGTGGGGATCCTTTGGTTTGCAGGCTGGCGTTTATTCTTAATCCAGCCAGGACTATAGATATTTTTAATAATCACGCAAATTCACCACTCACAATAAAAGCAAAGACCTTGGAAACAACCTGTATCCAGTCTCAACTTTACCCTTTTCTTGGAGTTTTAAAAAAATAATTTTATTGAACTTTGTTTTTATTTTTTTATTTTTTATTTATTTATTTACAGATTTTATTCCATTATTTTTAGAAAGAGGGGAAGGGAGAGAGGCAGAAAGGGAGAGAGACATCAATGCCTTTCACCTGCCTCCAGCCACAGACCTGACTGGAGAACTGGTTTGCAACCTGGTTATGTGCCCTGGCTGGGAATCGAACCTGCGACCTTTGAGTTAGCAGGCTGGTGCCTCATCCACTGTGCTACCAGCCAGGGGGCTGAACTTTGTTTTTAACTTTGTAAAAAAGTATTATGCTATATTAAATCTTTGATCTCTTAAGTTTATGTTTTTAAGATTCATCCATATTGTGTTACTCTAGGTCATTTGTTTTGAGTACTGTATATTTTTCCTTTGCATGAGAATTCCAGTTTATTCGTCTCCTATTCCCCACTCCAGGTGGCTTTCAGGTTTTTTCTGTTTGTAGGTAGTGCTGCTGAAAATATTTTATGCTTGTCTCCTTTTGTCTATTTGCAAGAGTTTCCCTTAGGAAGACAGAACCTTTTTTTTTTTTTTTTATTGTTGTTGTATTACATCCATCCCCTTTTTGCTCCCCTCTGTCCCCCGGAAGACAGAATCTTGAGAAGTAATTTATAAGACACAGCATGTTAATAACTCAGATAACACAAAACTTTTTCCAAATGATTGCGTCAGTTATACTCTTCATTAACAAAGGATTTCCTGGGTACACATACTCAACTTTTAGTATTGTTACACATTTTAATTTTTGCCAAATAGATATAAAATGTTATTTCATTATGGTCTTGATGGTTGACTTCTCTGTCACTAATCACATTGAACATCTTTTCATGTTTGTTGTCTGTATGTGGTTACTTTCTCTTTTGTTTTCCATCTTTTTTTAATTGATTTATTAGAAGAGGCTGTACATATGACAGATAATTGATAAATTATATAATTTCATGGTAAACACTGGAAAAGGAGAATAAGAGGTTAGCGATTCAGAATATTTTGTATAGGAGGTTTTTTTGTAAAGGTGACATCTGTGCAGGCCCTGAAAAAAATAAAGTAGACTTTGCGAGAGCAAGGTGAAAATTAAGGTAGGAAATCCAGCCTTGGATATGATCTGTGAACTCAGAATGATTTTAGGTAGTGCCTTTGAGAATTGGTATGGAATTGAATGGGGTATGTCAGAACTCATAGACTGTAGACTATTTCCTATTGTTAGCTTCAAAAGGAATGCATACTCCTTATTTTTAAGGCTGTAAGTAAATAAATTCCTATTATATCTCCATCCAACCTCTCCCATTCTTCAGAGGTATCCACTGTTAAAAACATGCATATCCTTTCAGACACTTTTCATTTCATAGAAGCAATAATCGATTGCTTTGCAACCTGTGTTTTTCACTTAATATATTAGTCATATTCTTTCTGTGTTACTACACAGAGAAATGTGTATGTGTGTGTGTGTGGCTGTACATACACTATAGTATTTTTATGGAGGAATGTTTAAATTTTGTTTTTAGATCTCATGCTGTGGCATGTGTCAATCAGTTTATCATCAGTAGGACTCAAGCTCTGATGTTGCACATTGATTCTTTCATTGAGGTAAGATTTATCACCCTTCCCCTTTGTTTTTGAGAAGGTTAGAAAATGTTCATTGCATGTTGATTTATAACTACTGATTTTCCACTTACATCATGATAAACATGATGATGTGTTTAACATCTTCAGTATAAAAGTTTCTCCTTCAATATGCTGTTCAGTTGTATATGGAAATTAAATGTCCCAAGTCATTTGCAATATTTGAAACTGGTGAGGTTGAATAAACTTAACTTGATAACGCATCTGAAGTCAAAGACTAACTCTTCACCTTATGTCAGTGTGTCCTGTGAATTTAAACACCATATAATGAAACCATTTTCACCACAGGCTAATTTATATACATAATAATCAAATTCCTACCACATCTCAACAGTGTTATAATGAAATGATGTTATTTGAGGACCTGCTGTACCTCTGGTTTTCTGTTTTCCATTTATGAAATTAGAGACATCAGATAAACATTGGCTCTTAAATCTTTTTTTTTTTTTTTTTTTTTTTTTTTTTTTTAAGATTTATTTATTTTTAGAAAGAAGGGCAGGGAGGGAGGCAGAGAGGGAGAGAAGCATCAGTGTATGGCTGCCTTTGACTTGCCTCCAGCCACAGACCTGGCTTGCAACCAGGTTATGTACCCTGGCTAGGAATCCAACCAGCAACTTTGGGGTTTGCAGGCCGGTACCTATCCACTCTTCTACCAGCTAGGGCTCTTAAATCTTAAGCATTTCTAAAGACAATTAACTTTTTGATAAAAGCAAAATGATAAGAGTATACTTTTCTGTATGTGAACCCTAAGCAATAGAATTTCTTTCCAGAACCTTCTGTACTTGATAACAGCAATTACGAAAGAATTGCTTAATAAGTTCCTTAACCATTTAACTTCTAGTTTCATCCAGTAAAATTAGTTTATTTTTTTTTCAACTGTTCTTTTAAATGTTTATTTTATTTTGGAGAGACATCAGTATGAGGAAAAATTATTGGTTGGTTGTTTCTCATACACCCTTAACCAGGAACTTGGCCTGTATCCCAGGCATGTGCCCTAACCAGGAATCAACCAGCAATGACTTGGTTTGCAGGCCGATGCCCAGTCAATTAAGCCACACCAGCCAGTGCTCAGCTTTTCTTTTTAAAAATCCTTCAGAGGCCATATTTTTATTGGCAAATTGTAAAAGGGGAAAAAAATCATGTTGTTTTTTTTTTCATTTGCTGAGTACCTAACGGTAAATCAGGTACTGTGCTTGGTGCTAGGGATATATGGATTAAATTTTATGCCTCAAGGTATTTTCAGTATATTTTGATATGGAGAGTGGGGGTAATAAGTAAGACTGCCTGGGTTCAAATCTCAGCTCCGCAGCTTAGTAGCTGTTAACCTTGGGCACCTTAATGAATTTATGTTTTATATTTCATCATCTATAAAATGAGGCTCATAGACACACCTTGTTAGATTGTTATGTATTTGCTGGTAAATACATTGAAACAGACAGTGCCTTCCAGAGTAAGCCCATGTCAACTATTACTATTAATACCTTTAGAAGTTGTAATTACAATAGTATTTCCTCTGTGTATTACTCAGCAGCTTAAGGGAACTATGATGGACATACCAGAGTCTTATACAGAAATAAATACAAAAATAAAAATTGTGTAAGGCCACATTCAGCAAGTGGAGCAAGAATATGTCCCAACATTTTTAAATATTTTCTATTAGTGTTATATGCCATATTAACATTTTTCTCCTACTTGATTATTGTATAAGAGTTTTCATCCTGTAAGTAACCTCCAGAGGTGGTGTCTGACACATAGTAGGCCCTCAATAACTGTTTGCTACATGAATGAATCAATTATTTTCTTCAGTTACCAGTATCTTCATCTGGAGCTGATGTCATACCTGCAAAGTTTGATGTTATTGATGAAAGTGTATTGGTTTCTCATACACAACTATTTATTACCTACCTTGGCAAACTGGGTATTCATATTAAGACAACATAAAATTTAATGAAAGAAGTGTATCTAACATATAAAGCAGTGCCTGATAGTATTCTCTGACCTTGTAAAATATATCTGATTTTAAGAAGGAACTAAAGAATTTTGGAAGCATCAGGGATTTGGGGAAATCAAAGATTTTAAAATGCTAGAAACAGCCTTGGCCAAGTAGTTCAGCTGGTTTGCAAGGGTCTCCGGGCCATGGATCAGTATTGGTCCAGGCCTGTTTGGAGCTGGGCCAGACGACAGAAGATGGGCTTGAATGCAGTACATTTGAATCATCCCAGAACTAAAGCCTCCACCCTCCCCTATCTGTGGAAATACTGTCTTCTAAGAAATCCATCTCTGGTGCCTTAAAAGGTTGGTGACCCCTGAGTTAGAGCATTACCTGGTACACCAAAGGCACAGGTTTGATCCCCAGTCAGGGCACATATAAGAATCAACCAACGAATGCATAAATAAGTGGAACAGCAAAAAGCAGTGTTTTGCTACAATTAATAAAATGCCACAAGCAGTACTTCACATACTGTCACATTTGATATTTGAACTTCACTATTATCTTACCTTTCTTGTAGTGAGATCTCAGATTCATCTATTTGGAGATGTTTTTGTGATTTCCTGGCATAAGACAGTGGGGCACCTTGGGTTTTATTTAATGATGTTTTTACTGCTTTAATGTATATGTTTTTGTACTTAAAGTAGAATTTCAGGAGTGAGGTGGGAAGGTTTATTGCTTTTTCTTTCCACATCCCACTTCAGCCTCTGTAAGAGACAGCTTGTTCTTGTGGAGGCATATTGCTATGATGAACATGGACTTACTCATGATTCCATGAAAATCAAATTCAGATTTTCCCCACTGTCTAGAAAGTTACTTAATGTCTAAGCCTCTATGTCTTTATTTGCAAAATTGGATAATAACATCTTGGAGTTGTGGAGATTAAACAAAATATTCATTCAGACTTTTTTTAATCTTGTGAAGAAACTTGTGAAGAACAGTGTGGAACTAATTGCTTTTATTACTTTTTCAGGAGACTTAACAGTGGCAGTTTAGGGTTAATTTTTAGAAACTCAGGATGTATAATTTCCCAATTATTAATGCTTACATAGTTCTTAATGCCTGTTACTACCTTAAGAGTCAGAGTTGGTAGGACTAGTCTCTGACAGACGGTAATTTTAAGGGTAAATCAAACTTACTGTGATGATTGCTTCTATATCTAGATCAGCAGGATGGGTTCTTCTGTGCCCTAATGGCAAGATTTTATTTTCACTAAAAATTACCTCAAAACACAACCAGTCATACTCATCAGAAAAATTTTTAGATCATTCACCAAAATCCTAATTTTTAGCAATTAAAAAATCATTCTATGTTAGTCTTACTTTATAACCTAATGTTTATAGGCCAAATAAAAATTTAATCTTTATTTGTACTATATCTTACGGTTTTTAAATGTTAGCAAGTGCAGATTACTGATTAACTTTTCTAATGCATTGAATACTTAACTAGAAAAACTGTTTCTTGTGCAATAGAATCTGTTTGCATTGGCTGGGGATGAAGAACCAGAGGTACGGAAAAATGTGTGCCGGGCACTTGTGATGTTGCTTGAAGTTCGAATGGATCGCCTGCTTCCTCACATGCATAATATAGTTGAGGTAACATGGGCAATTTAAAGGTTCTGTCATTGTCTTTCCCTCAAGAAAAATCTTGGGCACACAATGCATAATGTGAAAACAGTTTTCTAATTTCAACAAATTTGGGGGGACTACAAAAATAGTTATGATTATCTTAAAAGGATAAATTCTCTTATGGTTGCTTTTGCTTCATGAGATTTTGAGATGTCTTAAGACTGATTGCTTTTATTTATTTATTTAATATTTTATTTATTATTTTTCAGAGAGGGGGGAAGGGAGAGAGGGAAAGAGACATCAATGTATGGTTGCCTTTCATCTGCCTCCAGCTACAGACCTGGCTGGAGACCTGGCTTGCAACCTGGTTATGTTGCCCTGGCTGAGAATCGAACCAGCGACCTTTGGGTTCACAGGCTGGTGCCTTATCCACTGTGCCACCAGCCAGGGCTTTATTATTTATTGATTGCTTTTATTAAGATTTTATTCATTATTTTTAGAGGGAGGAGAAGGAAGGGAGGAAGAAAGGGAGAGAAATATCAATGTGTGGTTGCCTTTCACCTGCCTCCAGCTGGGGACCTGGCTGGAGACCTGGCTTGCAACCTGGGTATGTGTCCTGACTGGGAATCGAACCAGCAGCATTTGGGTTCACAGGCCAGTGCTCAATCCACTGCGCCACACCAGCCAGGGCTTATAAAGATGTTTTAAACAGGAAAAATTATTTAAAGTAGTAGATAGCTTTTTAACCAGGATAACTAGGAAACATTTAAATTATTGGTGTTTACTAGGTATGGGTTAGGCTAAATGATTAATAAACTGATAGAATAGCTAAATGTAACTATTAAGAATAGAAGAAAATAATTTGCAAGTGGATTAAATAGTGTGTGTCTAGATCATTCTCCCTTTCACTTCCAGAGGCCCACAGGTCATGGGAGGGAATATCTCCTTTTCTAAGCATATGTAGTAGCAGCATAGTGTGGGAATAAATGACAGTTTTCTCGGAGGAGCCTACTCTCTCCATAAAATGTTTAGAAGAGTCAGGTGGAGTTGATTGAAAGTTTAACTAGAAGTTGGTAGTAAACCAGAAAGTTAAAGGCATGTTACCATTTGCTAAGGCTATGTCACAGCTGGGGAGCCCAATTTATAATACTACAGTTCTTTCTTCAGCAACACTCAGTGCAGTAGTAGGATCTGGTGTGCCCTGTAATAGGGGTTGACCAGTCACACACCTCTTGTGTTGTCACATTTTGCCGTATGAGATGTTTCAGTCAGGCAAAGGATGTATTTGAAGAATTTATCACTTAACCCAATTCAGAGTCCTAGGTACTTTGAGAAATCATTTGTGACTTTGTTTTGTTTTTGCAGGTAAGGGTTTTTTAAAATAGGGTTACACTGTATGCCAGCAGATAGATTTGAGGGTCAGATGTTCTTCCAACTAAGTGAATTTGGCTTGCTATGTTTAAAGGATATGATAAGCCTGTTTTGTTGGAAATGTCAGAATACAGTTGAACTAAGAAATGTTGCTTCTTTCCAAGTTGAAAGAGTAACTTACAATTTTGTGCATGTGTGTATGTACATGTATGTGTATGTATATATATCCTTAAATACTTGAAACATATACTTGGAAGAGTTACTTTATCTTTAAAAAGATTTCATTTTAAGAAAGGTTTAATGTAATTTATTTTGCTGATTTTACAAAGACTTAATGTTTGATTATTAATACATTTTTTTTAATCTCAGAGGTTTCATAAAACAAAATACATCCATACAGAAGCATCTAAATACATGGCATTGAACACTTTTCATTAGGTAGTATTTTAAAGCAGCAGATCTTAAGTTTGGCCACATTTTAGAGTTAACTAGGAAGCTGGCTTTTTTTTCCTTTTCTTTTTTTCCTTTTCTTTTCTTTTCTTTTAGCTCTAGGTTGAAAATTAATATAAAGTGCGAGGCCATAGCAAAGGACTACTAACTTGCTGAAATAGGATGAGGTTTATTTTAATTGTATGGTTTAACCAATTAACATTAAGGCTCCTTTGTTTACAGTACATGCTGCAGAGGACTCAAGATCAAGATGAAAACGTGGCTCTCGAAGCCTGTGAATTTTGGCTCACTTTGGCTGAGCAACCAATATGCAAAGATGTACTTGTAAGGCACCTTCCTAAGTAAGTGTTCTTTCTTACGAATGCTTCCTTGTTGTTAAATTTAACAGCGATTATTCCTCAGTTTTATATTTTTAGGCTGCTTGCTTCTGTCATCAGGGAGTGAAGTTCCAAAGTCCTACTTAATTTTATTGTTGATATAAGTAAAGAGCTTTTCAAGAAGCAACTACATGTTCTTAAATTACGTGAGCATGGTTTATTCAAAATCATACTTGCTTCTGGGTAATTTATGACATGGTTTTCTTTTTTCTTAATAATCCTTGTAACTTGAACATGGACTCTGGTGGTTCCGCCCTCCTCCCCCCCGCCCCCCAGCCCCCAAAGAAAATGATTTCCCACTGGTTGTGATGCTGTGAAATTTGTTAATTTATTGTTAAGGCTATTTTTAACCCAGTGAATGCTATTCAATCATTTTTTTGTTTGTTTGTTTTATTTTTTATTTTTTTCTGTTGTATGGAGGTATAATTGACATAAACATTGTGTTAGTTTTAGCCCTGGCTGGCATGGCTTAGTGGATTGAGCACCATCCTGTGAACCAAAAGGTCACTGGTTTGGTTTCCTGTCCCGGCACATGGCTGGGTTTCAGGCCAGGTCCCTAAGTGAGAGGCAATGAATAGATGTTTCTCTCTTTTTTATCCCTCCCTTCCCCCTCTAAAAATAAATAAATGGTATGTTTGAAAATAAATATATACCTATATTTTAAAAACGTATTAGTTTTAGATCTACAGTGTAATGATTTAACATGCATTAAAATCAGTTATTTAAAAGTAATGCTTACTTTTGAAAAGTAAGTGATACAAGTTCATGAAAGCAAATTAAAACGCAGGAAAGGTAAAATTTCCCAGAATTTCACTGCCCTGAGTAATCACTGTTAGTATTTTTGATGTTACCATACACCAAATACTGCATGTTCGGTGTTTGAGGAAGAATTAAACTTGATAGCATATAAAACACTTAATGCAGGATCTAGCTATAGTTAGTGTTTAAAATTCTGATGAAACCCTGGCTGGTGGCACAGTGGATAATGTGCCTGTCTGCGAACCCAAAGGTCGCTGGTTTGATTCCCCAGCCAGGACACATAACCAGGTTGCAAGCCAGGTCTCCAGCCAGGTCCATAGCTGGAGGCAGGTGAAAGGCAACCATATATTGATGTCTCTCTCCCTCTCTACCTCTCTTCCTTCCCCTCTCTCTAAGAGTAATAATGAATCTTTAGAAAAAAGAAAGAAATTAAAAAAAAATTCTGATACTGTTTTGTGGTTTGCTCTTCTCAGTTACTTGAGTGTTGAGCACTATTCCGTCATAGGTGCCTACCATGTGTATATGATTGACTGTTGGGTTGTTGAATATTTGCTCCTTTTTTTTTAATCAAATGATCCTGGAGTAAACATCTTTCTTTGTCCATAAGTGGTTGTTTCTTTCAGGTAGAATTCTGAAATGATGTTACCAAGGTGAAAGGGCTGATGAGCATTTCAGGATTCTTCATAAATACCCCCAATTGTTCTTTTGCGAAGTTATGCAGATTTATACCCCACCGGTAGTGTTCCATCCTGTCACAGCTTTTATAAGCCATTAGTTACAATTTCTCTAATCTGAACTATCTGGATGACCAAAGAACAAAACCACTTGCTGCAATATGTTGTGGTATTACTGGAGTTATATGTCTTGAAATGTTTACAGTACTTGAATGTTGGAAGCAAAGTACAGTATCATGTGCTAAGTGGATTTTTTTTTCTTTAAAAAATCTATATATTATACCTCCTTTTCTCCCTAACTTGTGATACCACTTTTATGATATGCTTTTCCTTAACATAGGATTGTAAAATTCTAAGAATCATACAAATCAATAAAGAGCTAATAATGAAAACTTAAGCTCTAGAACATTGGGAGATACTCATAATACACAGTTATTGTTAGATGCTCAATCTCGGTCATTATACTAATGAAACCTAAACATTTTTAAATAAACAGGGCTTTGGTTAGTAGCAAGCTAAAAATCAGCACTTCAAACATTAAACAATTCAAGCTTATTATAACTGGGTTTGACTTACATAGTTGCTTTTATTTTTAGTTGCAAATACTGCATTGTAAGGATGAGAAAATGTTAACATCAATCTGATGCTAATATAAAAAACATGATAAAAGAACTTTGGTTTAACTAGACTTCTTTGTTTTTTATTTTAATTTTTTTTTAAAATATTTTATTTTATTATTTTTAGAGAGAGGGGAAAGAGGAGAAGCAGAGAGGGAGAGAGACATCAATGTATGTTTGCCTTTCACCTGCCTCCAGTTACAGACCTAGCTGGAGGCCTGGCTTGTAACCCGGTTATGTGTGCTGGCTGGGGAATTGAACCAGTGACCTTTGGGTTCGCAGGCTGGCACCTTATCCACTATGCCACCAGCCATGGCTCTAAACTTCTTTAATATGAGCAAAACATGCTTAGGAATCAAAATGATTTATGTAATGTAAGTTTTGTATTGATAACCCATAGAAAGCACTGATGTAACGAAGGATGGATGGCATAAAATTCTTTTGTTTCTGGACTATATAGTCTATACTGTTTCCTTAAAACCAGTACTATACTCTTGACTATTAAACATTTAATAATATATTTCGTTGGATAGTAATGCAGATCTTCCATTTCTTTTTTGACTTTCCCCATTTGTTCTTGTACATTAATATCTCTTGGGGATAAAACATTTAAGCCAAAGCCCAGCACACATTTAAGTAAGCTTTCATTGTTGGTATTGATATCATTGCTTTTCTGGGATACTGTATTATAAAATGTTTTTGTTTTCAAGGCTTCAGGAGAAAATACCTTAACAATTAGACCTGTTCAGAAATCATGGGCTGCCTTGTGTGATTAGATTCATCAGACACATGTTGTATTCCACATGGTCAAATTGAATTCCTGTGTCTCACTTTCCAACCTCTTTTTTTTTTCTGCTTGCCCAGCTTTGTCAGTCCCTTATTTTCTGCAGATCTTTTCGCTATCTAGCACAAAGATCATGTTGTACACATTAATTGCACTGACTGAAAACCCCAGCTACCCTGAATCTCCCCTGCTCTGGATTCGTTTAGCTTTTTGTTAAATACTGCTGTTACACTGCCAGGAAGATAGGTGGCTGTAGAAATCCATGGTCTTCAGACTCAACGCTACCTGCCAGTTTTCTTATTCTAGATCAGCTTTTGTTTTCCATTCACTGGAGCAACTATTTCAAACCTTTATCTTTCTGACGTTCTCTTCATTTAATATGAGCATTCTGCCTTATCAGGAAATCAGGTGACCCTTCATCTTGCCTCACAACTTAGAGATAAAATGTGAGTTGTCCCCTTCCTATTCTTTATAGTCTTAGATAGCATTTTTTTAAATCTTCCAAGACCTCATTGCATCAGATAGATACTCTCTTAACTTTCTCTTCTCTGTTGCCTCTTTCTCCATAACCTTTTAACTTGCTGCAGTTACTCTTCCATCTTACAAAGATTGAAAGAATTAGATGGGGCTCACTGTCTTCACTTCTGTACCTCACCTCATGCTGTGTTAACTGTTAAGTATTTTTACAGTCCGCCATCAGTCCTCACCAGTTTTCAGGATTGTTGTCAGAGACTGTAAATGATTTTAACTTTTGGTGATTCAGATGAACCCAGTTCTGCAAAATGTCTGTAGCTTATAAAATATGGTTCTGTGTACTATAAATTATGTCTAGGTATGTGGTACATCTATAATGTTAAGTTACTATTAATCTTCCCGTTTTAAATGTAGGACTTTGAACATACATGAAAGTTTGGCTGGAGCACATTTTATAGCTATCCAGGAAATTTTAAATCTCACTGCTTCTATTTCCCTACTAGTATTCCTTTAGCAAATAAGGGCTTATAACATTATCTTATTGTAATAGAGTTGTACTCAGATTTGGTTTCATACATATTTGAAGTAAGGCCCCAACAAAAACTGAAGACATTAGAGAGTAAGAGTTGCTTTCATGTGGTATGGGAAAAGAAAATTATCTTTGTGGTCAGACCAAATTGATTTTGGATTTTCTTCTGTTTACTTAAAACTTGGAACCTTATGGAAATGTAACCCTGAGCCATGGTTTACTGGTATGTAGAATGGAGCTCATAATACTTTCCTCAGTAGTTATAAAAGGAGGGTGCTTACTCTAAGCCAACAGCTGGCACTCATGAGTGTGAGGTTCTTTGCTTATTCGTACATTTCCCAAGCCACTCAGAACAATTAAAGGTAGAAATTGGATGCAGAGGACTATGAACATTGTTAAGTAGTTCCAAAGTATTCTCATTCCTTTTAGCCTCATTAGACTTTTTCAGGTGTATGTAATAATGAGTGAATGAGAAAACAAATGATCAAAGCTTAAGAAAACCTGTGAAAGCTTAAACTATCATAGCTACAAGAGGAACTTAATTTAGTGTTTTGACCTTTACTTATGTACTTTGATTTTTTTTTTTAACTAGACATCATAAATATTTCAGTGTATCTGGAATTCCGTATTTAGAAAAATCCTGGTTCTATTTTAGTGACTACCTAAAACTTCAGATTGGATATGATATCCTGATCTAAATATTTTCTTAGCAAAAATTTAAATTTTCTAACTTTTTATCAAAGGTTATAGTAATTTTGTCCGTAGAACTTTTCCTTTTTGCATTATTTGTTTTGGCTAAATTCCTTTATAGTATTTTTTTTAACTACTCATCTCTTTGATTAAAAAGAACATAGGCATTAATTTTCACTAGAAAATGGCCCTTCAGCTGCCATTAAATAACATTTCTCAACCTAAATGAGAAAAAATGGGTAGTTGTTATAAACAAAAATATAAAGTACTATATAGCATCATCTGTATTGCTTCTTACAACACAAACTTTCAAAGAACCAGATAGTTTTGAACAGGCACATGGGTGTGGATTTGTGGTTTGTTTTTGTTTTTTTTCCATCCTAGAAAATTTGCCACCACCCCTTTTTGTTTCTCTTGCAGAGATGACCAGTGACTCTCAGGGTAAAACAAATTTAACTGCACAGTAACAATGCACAATTCTTTATGCACCCTTGTGTTCTCTCTACAGGGTGGGGGGAAGTAAGATTACAGTTATAAGTACATGAAACAGTTTATAGTATTGTTATTTATTAATTATTGCATTCCATATGAACAACTATAAACCTACTTTTGCCCCACCCTATATATTCAGTTTTCTAACATGCATTAGAATACATAATGCTTGTATTCTAATTATTTTATATTTGGTTTTACGATGTGGAAGAAAATTGAGGAAGGAATGACCTGGGGGAAAAAAGAGAGAACTCTTACCATAATGAAAATAGATACATTCAGACCCAGCCATATAGAATATAACCCGCTTAACTTTCCAGAAATACACTTCTCAAAACTTTCCAGTCTTATGGGAAGCATCCCTCCTGTGGCATTATGTGATAGGGGAAATCAGTCTGTTTCAGTAGACACAGTTCAGCACAACAGGAAAGAGTTTGACTTTGGTCCACTGTTAGCTCAAGGATAGTCATGCTGCAACCCATCACTTAGTTTTAAAACTATATTCAGGCCCTGGCTGGTAGCACAGTGGTTAAGGCGCCGGCCTGCGAATCCAAAGGTCGCAGGTTTGATTCTCCAGCCAGGGCACATAACCAGGTTGCAAACCAGGTCTCCAGTCCAGGTCTGTGGCTGGAGGCAGGTGAAATGCAACCATACATTGATGTCTCCCTCCCTCTCTGCCTCTCTCCCTTCCCCTCTTTCTAAAAATAATGAAATAAAATCTTTAAAAAAAAAAAAAAAACTATTCATTTGTTAAATTCTAAAACTGGCATAGGTATTCTATTCACATCTACCCTTTCTGCAGGTGAGTTGGTCCTTAGTTGGTCTGTAAATCCTGAGCTGCTTTGTGCTCTTGTCTGGGATCAGCCGCGGCAGTGCGGCTCCCCCTCCTGGTTCACAGTGTCAGGGGACATTGGATCCAGCCCCTGATTCCAGGAGCTCGGTTCGTACTTCCACTGGCATAGCATTTTTAATCATTATTATTTGAAAAATAAAATGCAACTACCACTCCCAAAAAAGGAATACAGATACTAACTGTAGGCCTATTGTAACACAATTTAGAAATACAGTAAATGATGAATTTTGTCCCCTTTTTCGCCTACTAACTTCCCTCTCCAATGATAACCAGCTTTCTTATATATCCTTCCCAGATCATCTATGATTATAAGTAATTAATTGGAAAGCTCACTACTTTAGCGCGAATGGAAATGTGTTTTAGAGCTTTAAACCTAGGGTTTTAGGGGGAGTGTTTTGGTTTTTTTTGTTTTGGTTTTTTTTTTTTTTTTTTGAGTATTTGAGTTTAACTAATTTATTTTAACCAAGCCCTAAAAATGGTGAACAGTTAGGTTTTGTTTGTTTGTATGTTTTTAATGTTTTTGTTATTGTATCAAGGAGGATTGGTCTTTAAAAGATGGGAATGTTCCTGGTTCATGTGGCTTAGTGGATTGAGCACCAGCCTGCAAAACCCAAGGGTTGCTGGTTTGATTCCCATTCAGGGCACATACCCAGGTCTCCAGCCAGGTTCATAGCTGGAGGCAGGTGAAAGGGAACCATACGTTGATGTTTCTCTCCCTTTCCCTTGCTCTAAAAATAATGAATAAAATCTTTTTTTTTTTTTAGATGGGAATGTTTGTTGGTCTGTTTGAGATAAAATCTTCAGGAAGAAATTGCTACATTTTTTTTATCATTATTTCTAAGCACTATTAATCTTATTTCCACTAAGATTAGCAAATCTTATGCATGAATTATGAAAAGGTTACTACATATTAGAAATGCTCATCATTTGAGAAGGGCATACAGATCAAAATATGCTCTCAAGACAATATTACTGGTGGTTGTCTCATTGGTGTTACTGGTATACAGAAGTTTGTTAAGACTCCTTAATTTTACTGACTTTTAGATCTTTGTTTCATGAATTCATTTTTTTTATAGATTGATTCCTGTGTTAGTGAATGGCATGAAGTACTCAGATATAGATATTATCCTACTTAAGGTAAGGAAACTTTTCTAGTGAATAGGGAAGATTATTTTTATTGACCTAGGAAATCTTTGAATTGAACCTATAGAACATTTCTTTAGAGCCTCCAGAAATAGGCTCCTATTATATATAATATGCTACACAGTTCAAAGGTAGAAGCATTGAAATAACTTAAATATAATCTGAATGGGATTCAGGTACTCTAGGTTAAACCAGCCTGGTAGAGGGCAATGTAATGTGTTTGAAAGTACCTGATACTTAACAGTCTTATGTAATAGTCTATTCTTTCTTTCACAAGAAAAGATGTACTTCAGAACCCTATGCATGACCCCATCTCTGGATATTCCAATTCTTTTACTTGTGTATATATTAGGTTATAATGAATATCACCAAAATTTTCCCTTTAAAAAATACCCAGGGTGATGTTGAAGAAGATGAAACAATTCCTGATAGTGAACAGGATATAAGGCCACGTTTTCATCGATCAAGGACAGTGGCTCAGCAGCATGATGAAGATGGCATTGAAGAAGAAGATGATGATGACGATGAAATTGATGATGATGATACAATTTCTGACTGGAATCTAAGTAAGTTGGAGAAGGAAAAGCGCAGTTGCTTGCTTTGGTAACCACTTTATTAGGAAATAATTTACATGCCATGCAATTTGCCCATTAAACAGTATAATTCAGTGGTTTTTAGTGCATTCAGAGTTGTGTGAACATTGCCACAGTAAATTTTGGAACATTTTTCATCACTCCAGAAAGAAACCCCATTCCCATTGTCAGTCATTCCATTTTCTTCCAGTTCCCCAGCCCTAAGCAAATACTAAGACTGTTATGTATGATTTTGCCTATTCTGGACTTGCTATAAATGGAATCATACAGTATAAGTCCTTTGTGACTGGCTACTTTCATTTGGTCTGTTTCAAGATTCATCCATGTTGTAGCATGGATGTATCAATACTTTATTCCTTTGTATTACAGAAAAAATCCATTTTTATGGATTTGCCACATTATTCATTTACCAGTTGATGGACAATTTGTTGATATTTTATTGTTTCCCCCTTTGGGTTATTGTGAGTAATGGGGCTATGAACATTTCTGGAAAATGTGTGTGCAGACATGTTTTCAGTTCTCTTAGGTTATACCAGTATGCCCAGGAGTGGGATTACTGGGTCATGCGGTAACTCTCTTGTTTAACCAGGCTGTTTTCCAGAGTGACTGAACCAATTACTTTTCTCACCAGCAGTGTCTTAGATTGCAGGTTCTTGCTTGCCGATAGTTGTTAACCTTTTTATTATAACCATCTTAGTATATCTGAAGTACGTAGGGTTTTGGTTTGCATTTTTTTTTTAATGGACCTGTTTTTCTATTTACTAGTTATTTTAGTTTTTAAATGTATCTCAGGCTTTCGTTTCTCAAAGGCTACATATTTTGTTTGCTACTATAAAATAAGAATGTTGACCATAAGCTTTCTCTGTTTTCCTTATGTAGACTTATTTTTTGTGATAATTTGCATGAGAATTGGCTGATTGTCATGGATAATTAAAGTAATATAAATTGCTCTGTCATTCAAATTTACAAAAAAAAATGTTTTTTTGATCTGTTAGTTTTCAAACATAGCTGCAAGTCCATGTCATCAGCATATTCTGGACCATACTTTAATTAAATCACTCTGGGGAGAGACCTAGACACCTGGGTTTTGCTTGCTTGCTTACTGGTTTTTAAAGCTCTATTGCTTTTAGTTTAGGGTTACTCAGCCCTACAATAATGACATTTTGGTCCACATGGTATTTTTGTTGGAGCTGCCTGCATGTTATAGGATGTTGAGCAGCATTTCTGACCTCTTTCCAGTAGATGCCACCGGCAGCACGCATGTACGCGCGCGCACACACACACACACAGTTGTGATAACCAACAGTGTCTCCAGACATTGCCAAATGTCTCCTGGGAAACAAAACTGCCCCTAGGTGAGAACCACTGTTGTAATTCAGTGTTAGGATTTCTAGTAACTGTGAAGTGGTTAAGGACATGAATCTTTAGCCTGTCCTGTGTGATTCATTTGGTCAAATAATGGTAATTCCTTTGCTGCCAGTTGCTTAGCATGCCTAATGTGCCTAGCTCTAGGCCAAGAACTTTGCATGCGTATCACAGTTAATCTTTCTAACAGCCTTACATAGGTAAAAAAAATTGCAAAAGTAGGAAGTGGCCCAAGGTCAACACAGCAAGGATGGCACATCTAGTATTGGAACCCAGATCTCACTACTATCATGAATTACCTCTCACTGCCTCCTTACTTTCAGGTTGTGGGCAGGGTGGATAAACATAACAAAGATAACTCTTCAAAAGTAATAACATTGGATGATAGAAGGGGTACCTCCTTTTCCATCTCGCCCATCTTTATATACTTCCAAAAGTTTTTCTGTGTACATACAGAAAAATACACATATATCTTTTTTGTTTGTTTTTATCCTTACTGGAGGATATATTTATTGATTTTAGAGAAACATCATTGTGAGAGAGAAACATCAGTCAGTTACCTCCTGTACGCACCCTCAACTGGGGATCAAACACCCAACCTTTTTGGTGTATGGGATAACATTCCAACCACCTGAGTCACCTAGGTAAAGCTGTCTTTAGCTTTAGCTAAAGCTAAAAGGAGGCTAACTTTACAAAAGTGAGATCAGGTTATAGTGTACTCTGATGGTTCTTTTTTATATGTAACATAACTTATTTCATATGAGTACGTACACATTTCACTCTTTTTTTTTTTTCACATTTCACTTTTATGGTATAATTTCATTTCTATGGATCTACTGTACAATATAACTTAAGAATCTTATTGATAAGGTTACTTCTGGCCAGTATAACAGCTTTTATTTTAAAAGGATTTTATCATCATCTAATAGTTTGTGATTAACCATTTATTATGCTTAGTTCACATTGGGAAAAATTTTGTTTGCTTAATTATATTATTGTTCACTTTAATTTTTTTTTTCTAAATTATGTTAAATGAAATTTGAATTAATATATAGTCTGACACTTAATTGTGCTTTGCTCTAAAAAATGTTTTCCAGGATACGTTATATTTTATGTGCAACATACTGGTGACTTTTGGTTCCAATTTATAATTAGTTTGCTAATTTTTGGTCATAAAGAAGTACTCTTTTAAGATTTTATTTATTATTATTTCCAGAGAGAGGGGGGAAGGGGGAGAGGCAGAGAGGGAGAGAAACATCAATGTATGATTGCCTTTCACCTGTCTCCAGCTACAGACCTGGCTGGAGACCTGGCTTGCAACCTGGTTATGTGCCCTGGCTGGGAATCGAACCAGCAACCTTTGGGTTCACAGGGCAGCGCCTTATCCGCTGTGCTGTCAGCCAGGGCTAAAAAAGTACTCTTGCTAATAGAATTTTTTATGTGACAAGACTGCCTCTTAATTGAATTCTTTGAAACTCTGAAGAAATATGAATAAAATATACATGCAACAGATTCTCATTTTACATGTATAACTAAAAGATAATAGAGGTTAATATAATATTTTTGAATTAAATATTTTCACAGGAAAATGTTCTGCTGCTGCCCTTGATGTTCTTGCAAATGTGTATCGTGATGAGCTTTTGCCACATATTTTGCCTCTTTTGAAAGAGTTACTTTTTCATCATGAATGGGTTGTTAAAGAATCAGGCATCTTGGTTTTAGGAGCAATTGCTGAAGGTAAGTCTTAAGTCACATTTGAACTGTAAAGGCCTTAACAAATAGCACTAATGTGGTAGCTAGGCTACTTAAACAGGTTGTTACTCTTAAACAAAGACTACTCGCTCTTGAATTTACATACTTTGTTCTTATGTTGCTGATGTGGGTTTGAGAAGATTATGATCCACTTTAACCTTAAAAAGGATTTTGAATCCAAAAGCTGTGTAGCAATAAGTGCTTGCTTTGAGCTGGTTAACAGTTATTAACTAGATAGCTGCAGGCTTATTTCCAACCCTAGCCAGATATTTTGCAGATGTTTTTCTTATGATAAAGGAAGCAAGTCAGAAGCATGCCCATTGCTAGAAAACTAACTTTATTCTATATCTAAGTATAGGAAATACAGTAAGTCAAGTGTGTCATTCTCTACGGGTTATTATTCTTGACTGGCTATAAACATTTATCTGGCAATGAAACATTTTAAAGGCATTTCTGAAAGTCATTTGTGTAGCGGACATAAAATGAATGTTTCTAACCCTATTGGATGATACTTTAGAGCAGTTAGGTTTTGTTTCAGTTTTTTTGATAATTTTAGATTAGATTATTATAGTATATTTAATGCAATGAAGATCTGAATATTTTTCATGGATGCATGTGTCAATTTAATATTCAACTGAAATGATTTTGTTTTAACAATATTTTAGCACTTTCTGAAAGATTTTTGTTGTGTGTTTTTCCCCCCCTAGGTTGCATGCAAGGCATGATTCCATACTTGCCTGAGCTCATTCCTCACCTTATTCAGTGCCTCTCTGATAAAAAGGCTCTTGTACGTTCCATAACATGCTGGACTCTGAGCCGCTATGCACACTGGGTAGTCAGCCAGCCCCCAGACACGTACTTGAAGCCATTAATGACAGAATTGCTAAAGCGGATCCTGGATAGCAACAAGAGAGTACAAGAAGCTGCCTGCAGGTGGGAAAGATTTGTAAAAAAATGTTCATTGATTGTATGGGAAAGGAGCGGATATTTCAATGAGGAACTAATTTTCAACCTTGTGATGTAACATTGGTATTTAACCATTAATGAGCTTTTTATTATCTATAGCATTCACCTTACGATGTCATAAATCCAGATGTGACTTAACTAGACATCAGCCTTTGCTATTTCTTAAACTTTCTATTTTCTTAGTGGCTATGGTAACAGTAGAATTATCTTTTCCCCTGGTTTCCCAAAGGCATCTGGAATGATGACAGCAAAGGTCCTGCTCTTGAAACAATAACAAAGTTGCTAGAGCACATTCACATTAGTCAACTACCATATAATAACCCCATCGAAAGTCCCATGACAGCCTGTTGTCTGTCTGTCACTTAGTGTATCTACTTAAAACTGATCTGTCAGTTTTAAGTTTGGATCGGTTTAGTTTTTATATCAGACCAGCCATTTTTATTACTACAAATATTCCAGTTCTTAAAACAAGAAGAAAGTAAATTTAAGTAGAGTTTTTAATTCTTAGTAAGATGAAAGGAAGTTGAACAAGAGGGTTTTGGTGATTAATAGCACTAAATTCTTTTTTCCATAGGAGCAGGATACAGATTATATTTGGTTTCCTGTAGTTTATTTATTTGGCACTTTTTTAGCTCTTTACTAATTGTTAGGCATATTCTAAATGCAAGGCTTACGTTCTTGCCATCCTGATACAGTCTAATAGAGTACTACACAACTATATAACTTATGGCAAGTGCTGTGAAGGAAATAACTAACAAATGGCTTTAGCCTGTTATTTTTGGGAAATTCCTGACTTGGTAGAACAGAGATAATAATAAACCTTATCTTGGAAATGAAGAGCCAGGACAAATTTAATTCTAAATTAAAGTCATCGCCTTAAGACTCTGAAGACTTTTTTCTTTTTCATATGTTTGTTCTAAAAGATTAGCTTTACATAAGGCATATTTGTAATAACAAGTACATTTTGCACTCTAGTATAGTGTGGGGATGAGAGTTAAGACAATGCTTAATTTAAAAAACAACATTTTAATTTTAGATTTTAGCATTGCAGTTAAATAGATGTCCATGGGTGACACTCTCCTTGAAAGAGGTAATAAGGAATGGGAAAAAAATTAAAATAAGCATCTGCTATGATGATGCATAAGGTGATAGGCATGTAAAGTGGAAATAGATAAACTATAAGCTTAAGTTTTCTATTTCTATTTTAAACAGTTTCTTCTTCCTGGCTGGTGGCACAGTAGTTAAGGTGCTCACCTGCTGAACCCAAAGGTCACTGGTTTGATTCCCCAGCCAGGGCACGTAACCAGGTTGCAAACCAGGTCTCCAGCCAGGTCTGTAGCTGGAGGCAGGTGAAAGGCAGCCATACATTGATATCTGTCTCCCTCTCTGCCTCTCTCTCTTCCCCCTCTCTAAAAAATAATACATAAAATCTTTTTAAAAATAAATACACTTAGCCTTGGCTGGTAGCACAGTGGGTAAGACGCTGGCCTGCGAACCCAAAGGTTGCAGGTTCGATTCCCCAGCCAGGGCACGTAACAAGGTTGCAAACCAGGTCTCCAGTCAGATCTGTGGCTGGAGTCAGGTGAAAGGCAACCATACATTGATGTCTCTCTCCTTCTCTGCCTCTCTCCCTTCCCCTCTTTCTATAAAGAATGAAAATAAATAAACTGTTCCCTTTCTACAACGCTATTCTCTCTTAATTACAGTGCCTTTGCTACCCTAGAAGAGGAGGCTTGTACAGAACTTGTTCCTTACCTTGCTTATATACTTGATACTTTGGTCTTCGCATTTAGTAAATACCAACATAAGAACTTGCTCATTCTTTATGATGCCATAGGAACATTAGCAGATTCAGTAGGACATCATTTAAACAAACCAGTAAGTACTATTGTGAAAAAAAAATATGTAGTATGGTTACAATCAATAGGTTAACATGTGTTTGGAAATTTAAATGTTTTGGGAGATATCAGCACTTAGTGTCCCCTACTTCAAGAAGGCACCAAGTGTATTAACCTTTTAGATAGTACTTAAAAAAAGAAATACGTGCTTGGTGTGGTAATTGCATCGTACGTAAATGCAAAACACTTTTGTAAAGTGACTAAAGGAAAAGGGGGTAAAGGTTTTATACTCTTACAAAGCTTTTATAACAACTTAATTTTAAGACTTTTTGTTTGTTTTGTTTTTATTTTATCCACCACTTTATAAACACTTAACTTTAGAGTACCACATCTGGACATCTTTGTTTTCTCACTGGAACTTAGAAGTATGGGGACTACACTAGATAAAATAATTAGAAATTGGGGTAATGGGTTAAATATATAGTGGTACAGAAGAAGTAAGTCTAGGGAGCCAAACTCTGTCTTCAGTAGTGTTCAAAATAGAAAAGGATGGGATTGGAATTGTAATATTTGAGTTTTAATACAGTTCAAAATTCCTTGCTGCAGAATAGATTTTGTTTCTGAATGCTATATGGAGAGCCTTAAGAAATTGTTTATACAAAGAAAAATAAAAGGCATGCTTAATGTAAAAAAAAAGAAATTGTTTATAACTTATACTTGATGCAAGTACAAGTTATACAAGTGCAAGACACTTGGTTTATGGGTTTACTTGGTGGTATTTGTTGGTTTGGTTTTGTTTGCAAGTGTTTTCTGAATGTCTGTGATTAGACCCTGTGATCAGTGCCCCCTGTTCACATTATTACATTTATTTACTTGATTTTATGGGTTTAGTTTAAATAAGGACACTTAAAAAGATAACGAATCTTTTTCTACATATGTAAGGTTAACCTGACATTTATAACATCCTATACAACTTGAACTCTTATTACATGTCACTGGCCCCAGGACTGAAAAAAAAAATTCAGTCACTAGAGAGTAAAAAATTGTATGAATCATACCTGATTATGAGCGTGTAATTTTTATACATTTTTATAAATTGAGTTTCAAAAAGGCTATGACTTTAAAATTGAACAAAACTGTATTAATTGAAAAGAAAGGCTTGAAAAATAAATTAAAATTTAAAATATGCAAAGAAAGTCTTAAAATACATTCTGTAATGATTTTAGATAATTAATAGATTTTAATTTTCATAGACAGAAAATGGACTTGTTTACATATAATAGTGGAGCTTTATATGTTTTTCATCATTATAAATAGGAATATATTCAGATGCTAATGCCTCCACTGATCCAGAAATGGAACATGTTAAAGGATGAAGATAAAGATCTCTTCCCTTTACTTGAGGTACACTATATGTTTTCTAACCAGCTTTTCTTAATTGATAATAAATATGGAGACCTTTTTACTGCTAATCTCTACCTAGTCATACTTCTTGATGTAGATAATATAGCTCGACTGTAATTAGTACACAATTGACCCTTGAGTAACACACATCTGAACTGTGAGGGTCCACTTATATGCAGATTTTGTTTTCCCATAAATGCCTGTGCTGTTTCTGATTTACGTTTAGAAGTCCATGGATATGTAGGGGTAACTAAACATGTGAACCTACCCCTTTTTATATAGGGAACTTGAGCATCCTGGGATTTTAGTATTCTGGGCTGTGTTCTGGAACTAATCTGCAGACGCCAAGAGACAACTAAAGTTGGAGGAGGGGCATCAGAAGTTATATGCAGATACTCCACTGTGCCAGGGGGTTGGTGCCCCTAACCCCCACATAGTTCAGAGGTCAACTATAGTTTAAGTTATATACATACATAAAATATTATATTAGACATACACACTCACACATATGTAAAGCAGCATTGGGACTCAATACTAATAAGGAGAGATTTTACTTTATACCCTTTTTGTCTAGTTTGAAATTTTATTCTGTGTGTACTAAGTACTTTTTTTAACCAGAAAGATATTGTATGTGATATTTAAATAACTGAGCACCCTGTCAGATATGGTAACTGAAACCTAAATGACTTTGTATTGGTAGAGCCAATCCAGTCATTGTCATTCTTATTTACCCTTATCATTTCAGGGGTCACCACTTCTGCCATCGATTGTCCCTAGCCAGAAAAGTAAAAAGTTCTGTGGCCAAGAAAATGGCTAATTCTGAGCCCACAACACAAGAAGAGTTAATATGGCTAAATATATTTCTTTTCAGACAGCGGCTCAGAATGTGCCCTGTAAAATTCATTTACATCATACATGGACCAGGATGGGAGGATAAATAAATGCAGCTCTTATATTTGGGGAGTGGGGAGAATACATACACTTAATCTGTTCTTGAAGGTAACATTATTTATAGAAACTTTCTTAATTTTTTTTCTGAGGAAACCTCCCCTGACCAGCTGGCAAACTTAAGAGCAATGAGTGGCATCTATAGGAGAGATTTGCAAAGAAACCTGTTGCTGTGGACTGGTAGAGCAAACTCAGAAACAGCCAGGGTCTTAATTAGTATACTTAGGTCATTTTTTTGTCATGTTAACTAGACCCTGAAGTTTTACTTATGCACCTTATTTTGTCTAGTGCCTGTCTTCAGTGGCCACAGCCCTGCAGTCTGGCTTCCTCCCGTACTGTGAACCTGTGTATCAGCGATGTGTAAACCTAGTACAGAAGACTCTTGCACAAGCCATGGTATTTTTTTAAGTTTTTTTAATATCCTATCTTGGCATCATAAATACTTTTCTAAGGATAGGCATGTAATGTATATAAACTGTTTCAATAATTGATTCAAAGTATGTTTTTTTTTTTAATACTGTGTTTAATTTCAGCTGAACAATGCTCAACCAGATCAATATGAGGCTCCAGATAAAGATTTTATGATTGTGGCTCTTGATTTACTCAGTGGCTTGGCTGAAGGACTTGGAGGCAACATTGAACAGCTAGTGGCCCGAAGTAACATTCTAACCCTAATGTATCAGTGCATGCAGGTGAGACTGGTTCAATTAAGATGAATTGAAACCTGATTCTCTAGGTCACATTGGGGTTAATTTCTTCTTATTTCTTGTAGGATAAAATGCCAGAAGTTCGACAGAGTTCCTTCGCCCTGTTAGGTGATCTGACAAAAGCTTGCTTTCAGCATGTTAAGCCTTGTATAGGTATGAATATTTTCTACTACTGTGATGATTTTTAACATCAGCTATATTTTTTTATTACTAAAATGTGATTTCATGGAATCCCAACATTTATAAATGTACATTTGACTGGTTAAATCTTCTCTGATCGAAGCAGGCAGGATGGGAGCTCCTGTTCTTAGTTCCCTTAAACTCACTAGGCAGCAGCATGACAGGCAGTCATATGACTAGAGGAGAATTGAAAAAGCATTCCCTTAAAGGACATGCCTGCCTTGGAAGCCCTGATGTACTATATGCATAGTTCATGGATACTTTCTGAATAGTTTCTTTTGTTTGTTTTGTTTTGTTTTAGGTACCCAGAAATAATAACTCACTTTTCTCATAGTAAAGTGGCATATTTTTTTCAGATATCATAGGGAACTTTTCAATTCACTTAAAAAGAGAATAACGATTTGCTTCTATTTTAATAACATAGCATTTGTCTTAGCCTTCTGTGAAGATGAGAAGGAATTCCTTAAATAATGTTATCTGAATTTCTCTCAAACCCATGGATTAAATGGGGTTTGGGTTTGTTTAGTTTTTCCATTTCTATATACCATCATTTTGGATGACAGTTGTTTACACCTGATTTAATAAACCTTGGTTTAAGACATTGACCTAATTTTTTTTTTTTTTTTTTTTTTAAGATTTTATTTATTTAGGTAGGTAGGAGAAGAGAGAGAAACATTGATCAGTTTGCAGGATGATACCCAACCCCCTGAGCCACACCAGACAGGGCGAAAAGTATTTTCATTTGATACAGTTGTACTTTGGGATTTTTCTTTACTATTGAGATATAAATGGCACACAACATTCTGTACATTGAAGGTACACATCATGTAGCAGAGGCAGGATTTTTTTCTACATTTACCAGTTATCAAAATAATGAATTGATTCTCGGCATCCTCCATGGGTATCTATTTTCCGTTTCAGAGTTTAGTTTTTGTTTGGGATTGTGTGTGTCTTTTGAGTGTCAGTATGAACTCAGTGAGACTTGAATTGTCTTACCTGTAGTCATTGGGAGCTTAAGTTGGCTCCTCAGTTTTCTCTGGTCTAACAAAATAGTCTAGGTTTGGTACATTTCCTGCCCTCAACTATCATAAAACATTTCTCTGAGATCCCTCACTCCTTTACAAGTGGAAAATGATATTTAGAGACCACAACCTGAGCCCTAGGATATAGGTTATTTTAAAAACCACAATTAACTGATTATTTTTTAAATTGTGCCTGTGAAAAGCTAGCTTTGGAGAAAGTTCTAGTGTATTGTGCTTTCATTACTATTGAGTTTTCCCAGTCTGAAGGCAGGAGGCAATATAAGTATTTACCAACAACTTTAAAATACATAGGTTATTTCTTGCCTATGTTTAAGTTTTCACCTAGTAGATTTTCTTTAGAGAACAATACACTCCTATTGATAAGCTTACTACATAGTTTTTTAAAACATTTTTTTTTATAGCTGATTTTATGCCAATATTGGGAACCAACCTTAATCCAGAGTTCATTTCAGTCTGCAATAATGCCACATGGGCAATTGGAGAAATTTCCATTCAGATGGGTAAGATATTTTTTCCTTATTAAAAGTGGAAATTTTTAGATGCCTTAATATTTTTCTAATTTTCTTTTTTGAGTTTTATTTTTTAATTTAAATGTTTTATATATTTATAAGTGGCTTATGTCATAGTTAATAAAGGGAGCAAAATTGCTATTTTAATTATTTTTCCTCTCTCTCTTTTGGTGATGATCTAGGTATAGAGATGCAGCCTTATATTCCTATGGTGTTGCACCAGCTTGTAGAAATCATTAACAGACCCAACACACCAAAGACGTTGTTAGAGAATACAGGTACCACATGACTGAACTGTTTTGGTGAAGAGAAAATTACTTGCTTTTTCTTTTTAAATTGCGATGCGTAGAGAAACCAAAGCTAGCTTTAGAGACCTAGTTTATTATTAATAGCTATTTTGAATCCTTAATAATGAAATGTACTCTTTTAGTTGCATTCCATAACACTTTTCTCCCCTATTCTAGTGTTTTAATATATCTTAAAATGGACCCCAGCTAAATAGAACAATATGAATTTTACTTTTATATTATTTCGGAGAATAACTGGGTGCTGGAAAGTAATGATTTTATATATATATGAATTTGTGGCCAAAAGGAGGTTGCAATGTAGTGACTAATTGGTTTACAATGGCACACATACATACGTATTTTCTACTTTGTTGTATACTTTCCTTCAAATTGGGAACTTAAGCAGTAGCTTGTGGGATTTTTATTCAGAGGCTTGTTTCTCTTTTGCATTTATTGAGAGCATGTTTATGTTAAAGAATACCTTCCATACTATAGAACGCATTTCAGAGGGATTTCTTTCCACCTTCAGCTTTTGCTAATGATGATAAAAGAGGTGAATTCTGTTTTCAATCAGACACATCTCTTTCTTTATGCACTAAGATAATTCCACTGTACAGTTTTGAGGGCCTTAACTAAAATACTGGATAAGGATTAAAATAAGATTTTCTAAATAAGAAAAGGTGTTTTCAAGGGTATTTTAATTTACATTTTTAAATTATTAAATATGATTTAAATTGATATGTTTATTGGTATGGAAGGAAATCTTTTAATTATAAAACAGGTATATGGCTGTTTGGCTGTATGGGTACTGTTTATATCATAAAATGTATTAGATATTCTTGCTGAAAAGTACAAAAATCAATGTATAGGATGGTTGTAAAATCTTGTCAGGTTTAATTTTCTAAATAAAAGATGTTTTCAAGGGTATTTTAATTTACTTTTTTTAATTATTCAATATGACTTAAATTGATATGTTTATTGGTATGGAAGGAACTCTTTTAATTATAAAACAGCTAAATGGCTGTTTGGCTGTATGGGTACTGTTTATAACATAAAATGAATTAGATATTCTCGCTGAAAAGTACAAAAATCTACGTATAGGATGGTTGTAAAATCTTGCCAGGTTTTTATTTCTTTAGAATGCAGTACCTATACATGACATTCAGATTTGGAACATTTGCCATTACAAAATTACTGTTGAACCTAAAGAAACTTTCTATTTATTTTTAAATGTGAATGCATAACTGCAAATAAATGTTGAGTGTAATGTATATTAAAGTTTCTTGTGGGATATCAGCTGGTGAATTTGTTATAATTCCTGTAACAAATTGGCTTTATCTGTGAGATTCTACTCTAAATCAAAAGGTAGTTGATGATACCCTTCAAATTGATGGATTGAATTGATGTGATTAAGGAACACACTTGGCATTCACTGGATCACTGTTAATACAAGTGGCTGCAGAAAATGTTTCTCTTATTCCTTACCCAAAAGGGGAAAGTAATTATTAAGTAAAATCATTGTCAATGGCTAATAGCTACGGATTTTAGCAACTTAATTACCATCATCCTAATATTTCATAAAGCCAATTCCTTAGTGTGTACAGTTACTTGCTTTTTTCCTAATTAGTATATCCTACACTGAACTTTCTCAATGGACCATCATCTGCTTTATTGCATGTTTCATTGGATTGTTCATACTTGCCTGTTTAATGAGAATGTTGCGTAGTTTGTGTCTTTTGAACATAGGTTTTCTTTCTCTTGCTTCATATGAATCTGCTGGATTTTAGTATTATCTGTGTAGTTTGCTTCGAGTAATCCTTAAACATTTTTCTTTACTTCCCACCCTTTTTTTATGAAAGGTTAACCTGTAAGTTTTTGAGAGAACACCATTAAAGCACTTCATGGTTTGTTTTCTGTTTGTATTTTTTTCCCGTTGTGTATAAATGTATTTATATGTATGTACCTTTGAATTGCAGAATGCAGTTCTGAGTTGCACTTGTTTTAGCCCTTTTAAGTTTAAGGACTTCCTGAATTCTAATGGTGAATATATGTTTGATTAATTACTATTTTACATAGAATATTAGTATGTAATCAGTACAGCGTTTTATCTATTTCATGCTATGCTTTTTATAGCAAGGACAGAATATTTGTTCACTTCGGTCCCATATCACATGTCATTACAGTGGACTGTCTAAATATCCTTTATGTCAAATATGGTATGAAATTAGCATTTTTTAATCCATTCAGGGTATACCAAATTTGACAGTTGATTTTGATTACAGACAACAAATAGTCCACTGGTTTATTTTGAAAATGTTAACAAACAAAAAGACTTCACCAAAATTTGGATTCACTGACAAAAACAGATGTGAAAAAGAGAAATTTTTAACTGAGAAGTGTGTTTAAATGGACAAATCAGAAATGTAGTCATTCGTATTTATTAGTATTTCTTGGGGGGAAAACATTTCATTTAAATTCTGAAATTGCAACTGGCTTTGAAGAATGTCTAAATCCATTTAGTCGCTCATCTTTTTATTAACAAAGTATAATATATTGATATTTCATTGAGCGAGATAAGTAATTCATCATGGTTTTTGGTGTTCTCTCAATCTTTAAAGTTTTTTTAATTCCTTTTGTTTTTCCTTTTTCAAGAGTATGCCATATATGTTGCTGCCCCTTATTGTAGGGGGTGGTAATAAACAGCACTGGTGAAATCTTATGTTTATTATCATACACAAATTCTGTTGGTTTCTGTTTCTGAGTTATTTGTTGTTTTTTCTTTATTTTTTCTCCTTCCCCCTCATTTGCTCATGTCTTGGTTGGCGTTTGGTGGTGTATAACCGTGATTGCGTTACCTTAGCAATAACAATTGGTCGTCTTGGTTACGTTTGTCCTCAAGAGGTGGCCCCCATGCTACAGCAGTTTATAAGACCCTGGTGTGTATTATTCAATCTTTTTTTTTTAATTCATTTTTCTTCACTCTTTCTTTCTCTTTCTATCTCACTTTTAGATATATTTTCAGTTGGTTACAAAAATCACAATCCTTAATCATTGCCAACCATGTGACTAATCTTGTCCTATCAGGTTTGTGAGGTTTTCAGTAGCATCGTCATGTATATTTATTTTATGTTGTGGCTAACGACTAATTGATGCATGGGATAAGATTGTCACATGCTTGCTGTGTTACAAAGCTTGATTATACATACAAAGCATTTAAATATCCACCAGTAAAATTAAAATGCATGCAAATTCTATAAATTTAGGTTTTTGCATTATGTTTCTTTTTAGAATTAATTTGAAAACTTGGATTGCATAAAGAAATATACATGTTTAAATTTGTTATGTATAAAAGTCTAGTTTGCTTGTTAATAAAGAAGTTAAACATCTACACCATAAGTTCTAAAATAATAGTTTATATTGTGGCAGTATATCCTATATTCTGCTTCTTTCAATTGATAATCTTTCAGTTCAAGCCATTTTTAGTAGTGTTTAATGGAATACAGGTTATAATGCAGTTTTTCTTAATTGGTAATTTACTTTTGGCTAAAGTTCATTAATAATTTAGGTGGGAGAATAAAATCAATTGTCCACTTCATAGATGCAATCTATTTATAAGAAAATGTGAGAATATCAAGGCTTTCACTAATTGAGATGAGATGGGGCCACGTACAACAAGTGTGAGAAGCTTAAGCTTTATGAAAATTCTTTGACTATAAACATTATACTGTGGTGCTTATTCCATTAAATACTGTCCATTAGTATTGTAACTGAACACGCTGCTTACTTAAATGTTAAACTCAATTCTATAATTTAATAGGTGCACCTCTCTGAGAAACATAAGGGACAATGAGGAAAAGGATTCAGCATTTCGTGGCATTTGTACCATGATCAGTGTGAATCCCAGTGGAGTAATCCAAGTAAGATATTCACAAAAATTCATTCTTAATTTTTAATGTTCTGAATAATAAAACTCTGAAGGGGGAAAATGTTTGAATACTTTCATTATTAAAATATAACATGTTTATCAAAGATGCTAAAATCATATACTTAGGTTATTGTATATTTCCTAATATCTTGGAATGAATAATACCTCTTTTTTATTTCCTAAACCTTTTTTGTCATGAAACATAGTAGTAGAAGATTGGGCCATAAAGTTGCATTCTTGTATTGAATTAATAAAGCCAAAACTTCTTTCTTTCACATTTAGACCTTATTTGTTTGTTTCCCATCCCTGAATATCAATTCATTGTTTGAGAATACCTATGTTTAATAGAGTGACCAGGTAATAGGATACCCTTTCTGTTACTTGGAAGCAAGCTTATGAAATTAGTAGTGAATAAAGTAGAATACTGAATCAGCCATTAAAACTGCTTTAATTTTGAGAGCTTATAATTTATCCTTATTTTGTTTTAGTTCTTGTTATATTTAGACAATTTTAGCATTTAAAAGTTAATTGGCAATAGTCTCAAATATAAGTCTGATTAAACCTGGATACAACTGCCAATTTCTAGGATACAAAGTAAACATGTTGACTGATACTACATATGTGATCAACAAAATGCAAGCTATACAACTGCCCATTTAAAAAGCCCCAGGCTTGGCCCTGCTGTTAGCACAGTGAATAAGGCACAGGCCTCGAACCCAAAGATTGCCGGTTCGATTCCTAGCCAGGGCACATAACCAGGTTGCAAGCCAGGTTCGTAGCTGAAGGCAGGTGGAAAGCAACCATGCATTGGTGTTTCTCTCCCTCTCTGCCTCTCTCCCTTTCTTTTTAAAAATAATAAAATATTTTTTTAATTTTATTTGTTTTTTAAAAAGCCACAGGCTTGCCCTGGCTGGTGGCACTGTGGATAAAGTGCAGGCCTGTGAACCCAAAGGTCATTGGTTTGATTCCCAGTCAGGGCACATAATGAGGTTGCAAGCCAGGTCCGTAGCTGGATGTCTCTCCATGCACTGATGTCTCTCTCCCTCTCTGCCTCTCTCCCTTCCCTTCTCTCTGTAAATAATAAATAAAACCTTTTTTTAAAATGCCCCAGGCTTTATCACCCAATGTTTTACTAATACATTTCTTAACAACATGAAACCTCCTGGCATTCAGATTTTTTTCCAGTATTTAAGAACTTTGTGTCGCCTTAAATGTATGTTGGAGGTATCATATGGCCTTAACCATATCACAACGGAGGATTTTTCCACTAAGATTTTAATTACTTTTTTTTTTTTTTGAGATAGCCTTTGAAGTAATACTTATATATGGTCATGAGGTCACTACCAACTTAAGAATTGGTAGAAATTTCTACTTTTAACATATGCGTTTGGATATGGTCAAAAGAAAAGATCTTAAGGTTTTTCTGTTTAAATATTTAATTACAAATTCTAGAAGTATGTATATTTAAATTTTTAACATCATATTTTGCTATTTGGAAGACATAATTTGAATCAACCATGAACTCGGGTACATGGCATTTTATTTCCTTCAGTAGGTGTTGGCATGTCAAGATAACAGCCACATCTTGAATTTTTTCAGTATGATAATCTATATTTAAAAATACTTCAGTGAAATATTTAAAGCATATACCTGTAGTCACTTTGTTCTTATAGTTAGAATAACCTGATTATCTATTAAGCATTTGTCTGATCATTAGGCTTTTTATATTTTTTGTTTGATTGGGTTGGGTTAGGTGTTATTTGTAGGTACATAATTAGTTTTTCTAACTTTTGGTCATGTCATTTAAATTTCTATCTAAAGATGGGTATTGAAATGTAGATGTAGTAATTCCTATACTTTAAATCAAGCATATTTAGTGTATACTTTTAACTGACTAATTGATGTTCATTCATTGCTGATATTAAACATTAACTAGATGGTTTTGTTTTATGATGTAAAATAAAATACAAAATGGCATTAAATTGTACTATAACACGAATTAGTAGAGGTTTATTCATGATGGCGTAAATGAGGACAACCATGAAGCAATTAACTGCTTACAATTTTTATGATTGTGGTTGACTTTTTAAAAATAATTTTTAGCTAGAATTCTCATGATAAATATTCCAAAGTTTACATATTTTTTTTATGCATTTGACAAATGTAAATGTAAAATTTATTTCTTGCTTGTTACAGGATTTTATATTTTTTTGTGATGCTGTTGCATCATGGATTAACCCAAAAGATGATCTGAGAGACATGTTCTGTAAGGTAACTAACAAGGCTTTATGATGTACATATTGAGGCTTACTGTCCTAGTTGGGAAGTTTAAATTATTTTTATATTTTATAGGAAACTAAGCTCTTCAATTAATTTTTGATAGACTATATAACCTATAACTTTTGTTCTTGGTAAAAAAGTTGGCATCATCCTTCTCTTAAGATACAGTGACTCTTATCGATAGGGCATACACTTTGAAAATATTTTCTCAAGCAGAACCACTGATACAAGTGCAAATTAGCATATATATTTCAAAGATGGCCAACTGAGATTTAGAGTATAATATAAACTGTTGGACAAAGTAAATATAAGTGGTATCCACAGAGATGAAAACTATATAGTTTTTAGTAGTACCCTCCTTTTGATTAACTCTGGTTAGCACTCAACCATAACCATAACAAAAGGAAAAATAAAATACTACACATTTGAATCATCTGATAATAAAAATTAATGACCTACAGTAACAGCCAGGAAGCCAAAGCTTTGTGTATTTCCAATTTGTAAAACTTAGTATGCACAGAAGTTTTATTCCTTGGGTGAATTCTATACATTGTTTGTTTGTTTGTTTTCCATAAATATGCCAGAGATTACTTAGTGTACTTTTGTTAGTAACCTAGGACACTTGCTCATTTCTAAACTTCTCAAAACAAAGTTTAGCATGTTCAATGTTTTAGGCAAGAGATGGAATGATGTAGAATCCAACAAAGTTTGAGAATTACTACTTTAAAACGATAAAACTTTAGAATCACAAAACAGTGATTAATTTCAAAGCTATGAAAATCTGAGTTTTTATCTTTTGTTGTTGATAATTAATGAGATTTTTTAACTCTTTGCAGATCCTTCATGGATTTAAAAATCAAGTTGGGGATGAAAATTGGAGGCGTTTCTCTGACCAGTTTCCTCCTCCCTTAAAAGAGCGTCTTGCAGCTTTTTATGGTGTTTAACCTCATACACTTAAGCTGCAGTCCCGTAATTAGGGGTAAGTTGTAAGAAGCTTGGAATTTTTCAGGATAAAGAAAATAGGACTGCAGTCTAAAACTTCTAGACAGAATAGAACTACTTGTTTTTTAAATTACTTAAGTAGAATTTTTTTTATAGAACCATCAAGCAAAATAAAATATATTGTTCCACTTTGAACCATCAATAGAAACCCAAGCTGATAAGCTACTTAGATTACTTAACATTGCTTCAACTATATTCCTTTTTTTGCCCTATGAGAGATCACCACAGTAGAAATGGTTTAGTTGTAAAGCATGAATATTTAGCCTCTGATATATTAAGGGCCTTCTGTATAGTAAGCATTAGGGAAAGAAAGCCCAAGTGGAATTGGAAGTGGGTTTTGGCTCAATAGCTAAGAATATTTATTAGTTGACCTTTAACATTCATTTTTATTGAGTGCCAACTGTGGACCCATGACTGATTGATTGATTGATTTAAATTTGATTTGAATTTTATTATTTTTCAGAGAGAGAGTAAGGGAGAGGAAGAGAGGGAGAGACACATCAATGTATGGTTGCCTTTCACCTGCCTTCAGCTACAGCCCTGGCTGGAGACCTGGCTTGCAACCTAGTTATGTGCTCTGGCTGGGAATAAAACCAGCAGCCTTTGGGTTCTCAGGCTGGCGCCTTATCCGCTGTGCTACCAGCCAGGGCTCTCATGACTGTTTTAAAATGGGCAATGGAGAATTCTTTAGACTTGGGGTGACAGAGGGGTAAGTCCACTTGGACTCTTGTTCCTTGAGATTTTCTGTACTTATTAAGTCAAACTAAGAAGAACTCATTTCCTTCATTGAGTTCTTTTTCTTTCTTTCTATTTTTTCTTTTTCTTTTTTTTTTTTTTTTTTAATTATTTTTAGAGAGAGGCAGAGAGACATCAATGTACAGTTGCCTTTCACCTGCCTCCAGCTACAGACCTGGCTGGGGAATCAAACCAGCAACCTTTGGGTTCGCAGGCCTGTAACTTATCCACTGAGCCACCACCCCAGGGCCCTTCATTGAGTTCTTTAAAGGATTAAATGTTGTACTATATGTGATGCCAAAATTGGGTATATTGTCTAAATACACTAAGTTAGTTCAATAAATGCTAAGAGCATGGGCCAGTACAGTGAATAGGGGCTTTATACTTCTTTAAATTTTAGGCATGAGCTGAGATATTTTACTGGAAGGTCAGAGAATGTACTCAGTATACTACGTCCAGTAATGATACAGCAAATTGAATTACCTTTAAAGTTGAAGTTTTTCCTTCCTAGTCTGCTTTGAGCTAGGTTTTAAACCTGGAAAGATTTCAATATCCCAGTTGGCTAATTAACCTAAGGAGACAGAAATAGATGTGCCTCTGGAATGTCTCGGAGCCTCAGTGTGTGTTGTCCACTGTGGTCTTGTAGCAGTTTTATGACCTTAGCATTTTGGAAAAGTGCTTGGTTCACTTATGTTAAATTATGAGAATACACTAGATGGCATTAAGGGCCAAAAGATTCAACTGGGAGCCCTGGTTGGTAGCACAGTGGATAAGGGGCCAGCCTGTGAACCCAAAAGTCGATGGTTCGATTCCAAGCCAGGGCACATAACCAGGTTGCAAGCCAGGTTTGCAGCTGGAGGCAGGTGAAAGGCAACAATACACTGATGTTTCTCTCTCTCTCTGCCTCTCTCCCTTCCACTCTCTCTGAAAATAATAAATAAAATCTTTTTTTTATTATTTTTTTTAAAAAAGATTCAACTAGGAGCTAAGTCTTGAGCACTTTTAGATTTATTTCCTTCTGTTATCTCTATCATATCACCACTTACGAGTTAACTGTGGTGACCATGTTCTAAGACAAGGTATGTAGTAATTCTCAGTTTTCTAATTAGAGATAAAAGAGAATAGTGCCTTTCCCTGCTTTTTTTAATATTCCTTTTTTTTTCAGAGGCAGAGAGAAAGGGTTGCTTGTTCCTCTCCACAGAGGGGCTAATTTCCCTCTGTGAATTACATAAACCTTCTTCATACAAGTGTTTTAGTTTAGCATGAGTGGTTACTAGAGTTTTGTTGTAAAAGTTCCACTGTCAGCTACTAGTTATACAATCTCCCAGTAATCTACCTTTATTTCTTGCTCTTTTCATCATAAAAACTGCTACCAATGAGCCTAGCCAGGTGGCCAGTTTGGTTTGAGTATTGTCCTGTACACCTAAAAGGTTGCAGGTTTGATCCCTGGTCAGGTTGTATGTGTGAGACAACCGATTGATAATGCTCTTTCCCTCCCTTCCTCTCTAAAATCAATAAGCAGATCCTTGGGTAAGGCTTTTTTTTTAACTGCTACCAATGAGAAAGTCCTTACTGGGAAACTCGAGAGTCCTAAAGAATATAGGAAATGACTTGAGTGACATAGGCTCAGAAGAATTCATTTATTTCATGGTTTGCGAATGTAGTGGACGCCTTTAGTACCTTCTAAACAAAAACATCACATTCAAAAATAAATAATGCTCTTTGATTTTTTTTATTCATTGTATTTTGCTTGCTTTATATTAGGAAATACGGGCAAAAAAGGGTGAGTTGTAATTCTCACTAAGGAAAGTGATTTTCCTAAAGAAAGTGCTCTTTAATTATGAAGAAAGCAGTCCAATTTACCATCTAATAAATAACTGGTTCTCATTGTAGCCCATTATGCAAAAAGAGATAAATTGATAGCATCCTGCAAGGTGCATTTTACCTATATTTCATCTGTATAAAGTGCTGCACACTTCTCTGTGCATCTCCTCAGCTTGGCATCACTTTTATCAGATGCAGGTGACAGTTTAGAGCAATAGGAGAAAGCAGCAACATGATTAACATTGACTAGATGATCTTGGGCATTTGTCCAGTATCTCATTTTCTTTAGGTAGAAATACAGCATCATTATTTGTTGGTTCTGTGATCCACTGACTTTAAAAGAGAAACTGTTATTAGCGAATAAAATTGTTTTCTTTTCTTACAGGTCCTTCAGTCTTGGAGACTATGAGGGAGCCTCTGCACCCAGGGAAAATGTTACCCTTTACAGGGGGGAAGGGTAAACCAGTAGGGAATACAGTACAATCCCAACCCTACTGGGAGGGGCGGGAGGGAGGTGTTGCCGTCACTGTATTAAGTCGATGTTGGGAAACGTTTTAACATCTGGAGCCTTTGTGGGTGGAAATCTGTCTTCAATTACAACTCCGCACTGGATGTGAAGAAGCAAAAACTATTCAGTCTACTCACAAAACAGTACATTCTGGAATATTATGGGGAATTGTACCAAAACAAGAACCATATAAATGATGAATAGAGATAAAAGAGAGAGGAAAATTTCAATAGCGCACAATAAAGGAAACCTAAGAAAGGGGGTTACAAACAGTAAAGAAGCTTTTTTTTTTTCTATTTTTAATTTAAATGTTTTTATAAATTTTCCCACATGATGGGAACTTGTTTTTGCATGCTGATAAAGAGCTACACAAATGAAGCTATTAGTGTTAAAAATCAGCTTGCCAACCCGTAGTAGAAGCAGGTTCTTGGAAGCAATTGAAGGTACCCCCCAAAAAAAGTTGGAAATAAAAAAATTAATTTAAACAAAGAAACGCCCTGTGAAATGCCAAATGAGTCACTCCTTTCACCTTTGTGGGGTGGGCAGGGAGGGAGGAATAAATGGGGTTGGACATATCAAACTAAAGATTGAACTCTTGATTTTGCATTAAAACATTAATGTAGTGGATATAATTTGATGGTTGTACTTCATTAGATTTAATTTCTAGGCCAAGACGTTACTTTTATTAAAGTGCAGTTTAAGGTTCAGGCATGCGTTCTGGCTCCTAGTGATTGAAAGTAATTAGTGGGAAAGTAAGTAGCATGCTTGCATCACGTAGCGTGAGACTGGTATTCATTTACCTCTGTGGCGCCAGTTTGTGTTGCAGTTTACCAATTCGATATAGCCCTGCATTTAAAATTCCTTTTTAAGATTTGTGGGTTTTATTTTTACTAAGAATATAGATATATAAAGTACTGTAGTTTACAGCTAGGCCTTGAGATATCTTACTAGGATCTGTTAGGAATAAGATTGATATTGTATTGTGTGTAACCTGCACAATGTGGAAAGCTGATATACCTGTGCAAAATCTTTGCCTCTGTGCTGTCAGTGTGATGTGCTTTCTGCATGGTTATATACTACTAGTGATTTTATCAAAACTTCTAAAACTTAAATTACATGGTAAAAGATCTGTAAGAGGCTGCATAAATGTTAGTTGGCACATAAAGACGATTGTAGAAGTTGAAGACATGATTGCTCTATTTCAATGTTTATTCCCACTCAACATATTGCCTTCTAAGCGTTATTTGTTTTTTGTTTTTTCCAAAGCATGATCTTAAAGATACATTTAAGTTAATGGATGTAATGCAGGGTTCCTACACTGTTTTGGCGCATGTTGGTGGCCCTCTGTGCCCTAGATATATGCACACAGGGTGCAAGTAAAAAGCTACAGAGTGAAAGTTGATTTGGATCCTCTTCATTTCATTTGTTTAGCTTTTCTGTTATTTTTCTCTACTTACATGTATTCCTGTGAATAAATCCTTGTTAAGTTAACCCTTTACTTTTCCTTCCATGTGTATTTTCTTATATACTGTGAATGTGAAATCCTAACTGGTACACTTGATCTTGTCTCCATATGAAAGTGCAAGTCTTTATTAATTTGGATTGCCTGAACAGTGTATCCCATGATGATGAAGGAAAATGGAGAGATTTTTCTTTTTAACTCTGCTGGTCAGAGATGAAGCCACACCTTTCCATTTTTCAATGCTGCATATTTAATCTGCAACAAAAATGTTAAGCCATAACAACCTTTTTATATTTTAGTTTGTCACCTTTGCATTGCAGAATAAATACTGAATAACCATTTTTATAAGCAGTCGCTCCTCTTTGCATGGTTCTATTCTTCTAAGGGTGTTGAATGATATAGCCATTGCACTGAAGTTTGAGCTGTATGTGTGTGAATTTATAAATACATTTTAAATTTTTCAAATGCATGGTAGCATGCAGAAAGGTTTTTGTTGTGTGTGTGTATGTATTTTTTTAACATGTTCTTCACCTTTCCTGTACTTTGGCTTTGCAAATTTCAGTCTGTAGAGCCTGAAATTAAATATTTTCTTAATCCAATTTTTAAAAAGTGTAAGTTGGATCCAAAGGGTATGTAGCATTTTTTTTCTCTTTCTAGTACCATTGCTTCACTGGGAGCTGAGAAATTGCTTCCAAGTTAGTCTTTAAAACCTGATTAGGGTATTTATTTTATCCTTAAATTCTAGTGATGATCTGTAGTATTTTTTTTAATACTTTTCAGAATTTAATATGGGAAATATTTTAATATCCTAGAACAGGTAGTAAATATTTTAAATGGAAAGGTAAAATCTAAAAACTTTAAAACAAACATAAAAACAACCTTCAATAAAGTTATTTGGCCTTGTGCTTGTGTATTGACTGAAAAAGCAACATTGTCACCTGTTGATTAAAAATTGGTTTCCAATTAGGCAGATATGTCACATAAGAATATGCTCATTTGGTAGTCACTCCACTTGTTTTTAAATTAAAAGGAAACTGACTTTAAAAATAAAAAATAAAATTAGTAAATTTGACTGGCAACCTGAGATTGGATTGGGTTTTTTATTCCCACGCCCTAACACATTGAGGTCTTGTTTTCCTAATTTATATTTTCAAATAGTATAGCGCAGGAATTTGCAGAAGCCATTTAAGTTATCTTTTGGGTAAACTCTAATTTAGCATTTATTCTGATAAAATGTAATACATCATGGGATATATATATAAGCAACTTAATTCTTGTGGTGTAGTCTTAATAGTTTTGAATGTTGGCTGAATGTCTATGAAGTCGTGAGTTTGTCTTTGTTACATTCCAGTGTTTCTGCCTCTTGGCATGCTTGAAGCACGGCTTACTTCATCAGCTCCTTACACACTAAAGTGCTGTTAGTGTGCTCGACTACAGAACAGCCGCTGCTAAGTGATGTAGATTTTCTACTTGAATATTTTTATGTTGTAGGAACCTCAGGAGGTCAGTGTTTACTGTTTTATATATGCCTTCTTTTCCCTGTTTGAGCTTCTCTCTTTGAAGGATTCTAACAGAACAAAAGCTGCTGATCAACCTAAGTTGGAAACAGAAAGTGTATTTAATATAAATTAAATGCATGTTTGGCAGTTCCATGTTTTATAGTCCATTAGTAATTAAACTTAGTGCCACAGATCATCATTTATTCTGGAAAGAATTTTGCTTTCTGTATTGTCTAATCTCTTAAATAACTTCATACTATGTAAAAAAATCACTCTTTAATATTTTTTGGTTGATTATTTCCCAAATAGTCAACATGTAAATAATCTTTAAGAGCCAGTTCTGATGCTTTACATTATTGCTACTTGATTTTGTGATGCAAGTTAGATTTCAGAAAAATAGATTTTAAAACACTTAACCAAGCCATTACATCTTTAAAAAACAGAATAAGTAGCATACATTTTGTAATTAACATTGGTAAACACTGTGATTTTTTTGTTAAGACTTTTTCATTGATCTGAATTGCTTAAATTGCATATATTGTAAAATAGTATCAGATGTATATTTTAAAATAATTTCAACTGACTTTCCTCTATTGAAATGCTTTGTCTACTCAGTTAACAAAAATATTCAGATACAAGTTTAATCTCAGGTGAATACTCTTGAATCCTTTTTGTTTTGGTGACATATGCTTATAAGGGGTCATCATACCTTTATTCTTTGGGGGTTTTTTTTAGTGTATTTCTTGAAGAACCTTCCCATTTAGTCTGATTCCCAGTCCTTACTCTAGCAGACTAGGGTGGTGTAAATCCCTCCTGCAAGCCTTTTGCATGCATTATAGATTTCCCTTGAAAGTGAGATTAAATTAATTTTCTTCAAACCCTCAAGATAGGAAAGTGGAAGTTTTTCTGTTCTGTATTAAATTACCCTGCGTAACTGAAATGCCAGAATTTAATTGTCTTAAACCCTTTATAGACTAAATTTAACTGAAATACTTTGCCATAAAGACAAAAAAATGTAGGTTGTTTGGGGTTTTTTGTTTATGTTTTGCTTTATATGATTATATTATTCATATTGAATGTATTAACAGATAACGGTGCAAAATCATTCTTCCCAAGAGAAGAATGTATCATGCATAACTGCAATTTAAATCCTTCTTTTAATAATACTTTCAAATACATACAACTTTGCTTTTTTAGTTATTTCTGCGACTAATACAAGGGAGGGAACACTGTTGATTCTAGTACCATTATTGAAATGTAGGCATTGAACTCTTTAAGAAAACAGGTCTTCAGAATGTTAATGGCCCAGTGATAATGCAGTTGAAAAAGCAGATCAATAAAGAGCTGTGCGACAATATTATCTACTAGTAATACCATACAAGAGCATTGTATACTTACTTAGTACCTTTCATACTGTACTAAATATGGAGATCTTTCTAATTAATGCCTCTTAAAAATTAAATTTTACATGAAAGTTTGATTTTGCTTGAATGCTCTCCAGGTGACTTGTGACTTAATTTTTTCAGTCTTACATAGATCTTTACCCCTATTGGTATTATATGTATAGAGTTCTTTATCTTAATGACTAATTATTATTATACATAATTTTAAGGTATGCATTTCAATTGTAGCAACTGTTGTGACTTGTGTCCCAGAATGTATTGGGGGTTTTTTGTTTTGTTGTTTTTTTAGTGTATGCATGACTTTGAGGGAAGTTAAATGATTGTTTTTTCTCCTCATATACATTTTAAAACCAAATCAGTTTGCCAGGCATTATATAATTAATTAGGAAAATACTGTTTTCCCTTTCATTAAAATTTTTGTTTATCATAGAATCCTCTTATGCTGTGGCTTGGTATTATGCAGAATTAGCTGCTTTGCAAGTCTAATTATCTTCCTAAAAGCCTACTATATCATGGTTAGCCTGCAAGGCAGTGTTGGTCCCCCCTCCTCCAAGCCTCAAAAAAAGGTTCTGCTGTACTTTTCACCATATTACTTCTTTACTGTTTTCCTCTGTGGATATATAACCAAATTAAGTAAGGTTGGATGATTTTTTTTTATGGAAATAGACAATACTGTATAATTTTACTTAATACATTATTTGCAAGAAGAGATGTTTAAACATGGTTAATGATTTCACTTCATATTAAAACAGTTTTACACTTAATCAGATTGTTAACATTGGTGCAATAATTTAGTAGTTTTAGCTTTAGTTATAAATAACTGGATCTTTCTGCTGACAACTTAGGTTGTATGAGTTATGCTTAAAAGCTTTAAATTTGATGTTTCCTGTACCTGCCACACTATGTTAGAATGTGTCCTTCAAACATATCCTCCTGCAACTTCTCAAACTGTACTAAATTGATATTTCTTGAAGTCTAACTCTGTGCTAACAGATCTTCATTTTAAATAGAATACGGTTTTAATTTTTGATAAGCTGCTGAATTTTAAAGAGAGTTTTTTGGGGCCACCAAATATTTTGGATCATGCAGAGAATATATATTGTACTGTAGTAATTTTGTATTTACATTTGTATGATGTGACATAATAGATGTGAATGTTAATCACTGCTTGACTATGTTAATAAAGTTGTTTAACTATAGATGTTTCACTCTGATTTTTAATGAAGGAAATGAGCTCTCCCTCTCCCAATTTTGGATCCACGTAGGTCTTGTGTTTTTGTTGCTGGGTTGTTTTTAGGGTTTTGCTTGTTTGTTTTTTTCTCTTAGTGAACTCTTCCTTTTTTAAATAATTTTCTTATCTGTACAGTGTAGTTTAAAACTACCCGCCCACCCTTTAAACAGTTGATTCTAGGTTCAGCTTTTGATGGGGGAGGAGGGATGATGCCCTGCACAAAGAATTAAAAAGTAAAGTTGTAAACAAAGCACTGTAAGGATAGATTGCATGAATGTGTATGAATGAATGTGTCCTATTAAGGCTTCTTTGGCCTTCATTAGTATTTATAAAAGTTGTATTTTCCTGTTCAGGCTGTAATCCATTCTTAGGGTTGCGTGTTGGTGATTAAAATGAAATGTGTTAATACATTTCAAGGGAAATGTGTGCATAACTGGAGTAGTCTGGGGGTTTTTTATATTTACATTTTTCCAACAAGGGAAGGGTTCCCTTTGTTGCCTGCACATGAAAATGTTTGCAATAGTTCATTTGTGTTGGAGAGGAGGAGAAACAACTGAAACTTGGGTGGCATGTTCTAAAACATCTTCAAGAAAGAGTTTAATAAGACTCCAGAGTTTACCCCTGGCTGGTGTGGCTGGGTGGATTGAGCACTTGCCTGGGAAGCAGAGGGTTGCTGGTTTGATTCCCAGTCAGCACTGGCCTGAGTTGTGGGACCAGGTCCACCCCGGGGTCAGAGGCATGCCAGAGGCAACCACACGATGTTTTTCTCTCCCTTTTTCTCAAGAAGATGACTCCAGAACCTATGACTTAGGTTGTAGAAGGTAATTAAAACCAGCCTATTAGTTATTCAAGACTTTGATCTGCTCCTGTAATCTTAAAGAAATGCTGAAGGTAAAAATCTTGGTAACAAATCTTCATTTTAGTTGAAGTACAAACCTGATGTTTTTAATTTATATTATACATGAACTAACAGGCATTTTTACCTGATAATGAGTTAACCCAATTCCAGTAATTGACATTACATGTGATTCTTAGAATGTTTGGAAAAGTAGCATTTGAACCTACATAGTTTTGATTTGGGACCTCCTTGTTACTATACAGTTGAATATAGAGGCTGCTAAAGTTGTGAATGTCATATTGTAATTCTTAATCTTCCATAAAAAGAATCTCCTGAAATATCCACATAGATCTCCAGTGTTCAGTTGACCACAAATCACAAGTTATTTAGAAACTAAATATAGTTTCTAAACCATTGACAAAAGTTACATAGTAAGTATTATTAATACTAAGAACCTTGAGGTTTTTGTGCCAGTCATGAATGAAATTTATTCCTATGTATATAATACACTCTTGGTCTATTTAAATTTTATTATAAAGTATTTTTAAGCTTATGTTGCATTTTGAACTTCAAACTCAAGATAAATGAACTTTTTAGTGAATTTGCATTTTTAATATCAAGTTTGTTAATAGACTACATGGGAGCTACACCATATTCTAGGAACAATTTACACAACCTTACTATTGTTAGATTCTCCAAAGTTATTTATTGAGAACATACTCAACGATACATATGATAAAGGATTAATACCCAAAGTTAATTAACTTTATTTTTTTAAGAGAGGGTAAGGGAGGGAGAATGGGGAGAGAAACATCAACGTGCTAGATAGAGATACATTGATCATTTGCCTTGCACTCCCCCCAGCTGGGGGACCTGGCCCACAACCCAGGAGTGTACCCTGACTGAAAATCAAATCAGCAGCCGTTTGGTTGGAAGACTGGCACTCAATTCACTAAGCCACACCAGCCAGGGCAATAGAGCTTTAAAAACAACACCAAAAAAGGATTTTAAAAAATGGAAAAAGAACGTAAATATCCAATAGATGTGAAAAGACACTTACTGTCACTAACCCATCAAAGAAATTCAAATTAAAATCACAATGAGCCCTGGCTGGTGTAGCACAGTAGGTAAGGTGTGGGCCTGCGAACCCAAAGGTCGCAGGTTCGATTCCCCAGCCAGGGCACATAACGAGGTTGCAAACCAGGTCTCCAGTCAGGTCTGTGGCTGGAGGCAGGTGAAAAGCAACCATACATTGATGTCTCTCTCCCTCTGCCTCTCTCCCTTCCCCTCTTTCTAAAAATAATGAAATAAAATCTTTAAAAAAAAAAAAAATCACAATGAGAGGCAGGTGAAAGGCAACCATACGTTGATGCTTCTCTCCCTTACTCCCTGCCCTTCTCTCTGGAAATAATAAAATTTGTTGTTTTTTTTTAAATCACAATGAGAGATCATGTCACACTTGGGAAAACGAATGGTTATCATCAGTAAATCAAGTCTTGGCAAGGATATGAAGAAAAGGGAACCCTCGTGCCCTGTTGGTGAGAGTGCAGACTGGTGCAGCCACTGTAGAAGACAATGAAGTTTCCTCAAAAAATTCAAAATAGAACTGCCTTTTATGACCCAGCCATTCTACTTAATGAAAGTGTATCTGAAGACACCTAAAATGCAAAAAATGGGCAAAAGTAGGTTTACAGGTGTAATGCTAATGAATAACAAGAATATAAACTTCCACATAACAATTGTAAACCTTTTATTCCTCATTGTTAAATCATTTTTATTTTTTAATTGTAGATACATTACTATCAGGTATACACCCCAGTTATTAGACACTATGTAACTTAGTGATCATCCCAATCTTACATCCATCTGACATTATATGTAGTTAATTAGAATATTATAGACTATTCCCTTGGGTGTACTTTACATCTCTATGACAAAGTTATTATGTAACAACCAATTTGTACTTGCTAATCCCTTTACCTTTTTCACCCATTCCCTCAACCCTCATCCCATCTGGGAACTGTCAAAATATGCTGTGGAGAAAAATAATACATATGCTGTGAGTCTTCCATTACGCTTATTTATTTTTGAGGTTCAGTTGTTGATAGATGATGTATTATCACCTTTTTCATATTTTTCCTTTTTTTCTCAAAGAAGACCCTATAACACTTCATATAATATGCTTTGCTTTGCTGGGTAGTTAAATTGATTGTAGGTCCTTTCATCACTTGGAATATTGCTTGCCAATCCCTTCTGGCCTGCAAAGTTTCTGTTGAGAAATCAGCTGACAATCTTATTGGAGCTCCCCAGGTAACTGCCTGCTTTTCTTTTGCTACTTTTAAGATTCTTTGTCTTTAACCTTTTGCATTTTAATTATGCTGTGTCTTGGTGTGGGCCTTACTGAGTTCATTTGCACTTCCTGGACTTGTAGATCTAATTCCTTAACCAAGTTAGTGAGGTTTTCTGTCTTTTTTTTTCAAGTAAGTTTCAGTTTCGTGCTCTCTTCTTCAGGCACCCCCATGATGAAAATGTTGGTGCTCTTGAAATTGTCTCAAAGCCTCCTTACACTATGCTTACTTTTTCTGACTTTCCTTTTTGCGTCCTTATATTCCGAATCACTGATTTGATTTTTGGCCTCCTCTACTGTTGATTCCCTGTAAACTGTTCTTCATTTCAGTTAGCGTATCCATCATCTCTGACTGGTTCCTTTTTATGATTTTGAGGTTCTCACTAAGTTCATTGAACATTCTTTTTTTTTTTTTTCTTCTTTTAATTTTATTGTTGTTGTATTACATCCATCCCTTTTTTTCTCCCCTCTGTCCCCCTCCCCACCCACCCTTCATTGAACATTCTTAAAACCAGTGTTTGAAACTCTTCATTTAGTAGATTGTATTTTTGTTTAGTTCTTTCAAGCTGGACCCTCAAGGTGCATGCCTTGTGTGGGCTGTGCATACCTCCTCTTGTAGTTGGGCCTTGATTGCTATTGGCACCTCAGTAAAAGGATTTACCACAGGGCAATCAGCTTCCAGGACTGGATGCAACCACCAACCGCTGATGTCCAACCACCTTGGAGGATCAGCTGTGCAGGGGCCCATCCACAGAACAGGACTCAACTTCAGTGGGCCCTAGTCCCCATTTAGTCTTCCTTTTGAGTGCATTGCTCATAGGGTGGTGATGCTTTGACGGGAAAACGAAATGAACTTTCTGGCCAACCCGTTACTTTTCATTTCATGTTCTTAGGAACAAAGTTGTGGTCAATGCCATGTGCTTAAGTGTTTGCATCCCCAGCCCAGCACCAGCGGGTTTTCTCGTGTGCTGTAAATTGTGCTTTGATAGCATGATTTTCTAACTTTATCATTAGGAAATTTTATATACGGAACCTGTTTTCACATTGCATGTTTAGCGATTATTTGAGTCTTATGTCACAAGTACAGTTCCCTGATCTCTTGGAGCTTGTCTTCTATTACAGGAAGGCAAATAAGTAACTGTTACATGGTGGCTAGTATCAGTAGAATAAGCAGATGGAAGGCGATGATGGTGGGGGTGGGGGAAGCTGCTATTCTAAAGGAGAGGGTGACTTTAGAGCAAAAACACGGAGTGAATCTGTGGATGCTTGGGGCCAAGTACTTCAGGTAAAGGGAACAACAAGAATAAATGCCCTGATCCAGTGATTCCACTGCTAGGATTATACCTGAAAAATCCTGAAACACCAATTCAGAAGAACCTATGCACGGCTATGTTCATAGCAGCACTATTTACAATAGCCAAGTGCTGGAAACAGCCCTAGTGCCCATCAGTGTATGAATGGATCAAAAAATTGATACATTTACACAATGGAATAGTACACAGCAGAAAGAAAGAACTTTGACCTTTTGTGGTAGTATAAAATGGAACTGGATAGTATAAATGGAATTCATACTCCTTATGAGTTCAAGAAATATGAAGAGTATTATGCTTAGTGAAGTAAGCCAGGCAGTAAAAGGCAAATACCATACGTTCTCACCTAATACAGGACACTAGTGAACTAAACAAGCAAAATAGAACCAGAAGCATGGAAACAAGGAACAGACAGTGACCAGAGGGGAGGAGGTGGAGAAAGGGGCAAAGAAGGGGAACAGTTTAGCCAAGGAGCTAGTATCAAGGACTGATGGACATGGACTACATGTGGGGATTGACTGGGAGAGGGGAATAGGGTGGGTGGGGCAGGGGAGAGCAGTAAGGGAAGATGGAACATGTAATACAACAATAATAAATTTTTTTAAGAAAAGATGCCCTAAGGCAGTAATATGGTATGTCACATGCAAATGAGAAAGAGGTACTGGGAGAGAGTAGTAGGTAAGATCCAAGAGGTAACTGAAGACCGGAGGGCACAGGCCAGTTGTGCACTTGTGTGAAGTTAAGATATCTGGGTATGTTTAAGGGATTTGCCAACCCTCCTGATATGGGCTGTGAAGGAAAAATGAGGATGGTTCTTAAGGTGTTTTATCTACCCTGAGGAATTAGAAGAAAGAAAATGTTAGTGGAATAAGAAAAACCTGGCATGTGGTTTGAGAGCCCCATTTGAAGGAGTAGGCAGTTGGGGTCAGGGGCACAACCTGGGGCTGCAGATGGGAAACTGGAAGTGTGTAAGTGAGGTTCCAAATCATGAAGCTGAATAACAACATCTGAGGATTAGGGATTAGGGAGAACCAGAAGGTGCAAGGACTAAAACCTGGAACATTCCCACCTCGAAGTCTTAAGAACTGAGCAAAGAAAACTAGAGCATGATATTCTTGTGGATAGAACAAATAAGTACTGAGGATTTACTCTGCAATTAGCAACAGGGAGATCATTGATTTTGGTAGTCTTTGTTTTTTATGACTGTGGAAGTAGTACATTGAGAGCTACCTTCCTCCAAGGGTTGAGACACCATAGGCTTCCCTCTTCCTCAAGACCAAGTTAAGTTGCTTTGTTTTTATTTATTTATTTTGTGTGGGTATGGGTGTGGGTGTGTGTTTTTTGTTTGTTGGTTTATTTTTTGTGTGTTTTTTTTAGAGAGAGTAAGGGAGGGAGAAAGAGGGAGAGAAACATCAATGTGCAAGAGAGAGCAATAGGTTGTCTTTTGCATGTCCTCAACTGGGGACCTGGCCTGCAACCCAGGCATGTGCCCTGACTGGGAACTGAACCAGCAACCTTTTGGTTCTCAGGCCAGCACTCAACCCACTTAGCCACACCAGCCAGGGCTGTTTTTTAAAAACTGAGTTCAAGAAATATGAAAGTTTATGAAGATTGAGCACACACAAGTGATCTGAGGTAGATTACTTCCCTAAATGATTGTCATATTGTGGTAACCAAATTTTAAATAAAAAATGCATCACAAAAAGATTAGCAACAGGTTTCTGTTTGTTACTAGACCAGATTATTTCATATCTTGAAATATGAAGTTCCTATGAAAAAGTAAAAGAAATCAGAAAAGTTGTAGAAAATTGGTGATGAGGATGAGATAATACCAATCATATATATTTTTAAAATTATCGCTGCAGTAACTAAAACTAGTGATTTGAATAGGCAACTCAGAAGAACTAAGTCTGGAAAGATCTCAATACACATGACATTAGTATAACAGGTCCTCAAATAATGTTTTGTTTAACATGTTGAATGAAACATTATAACCATGTTCTAATGTTACTGAGATGCCTTAGGAACTTAGCTCTTGTTTATATCAGTTTTGTTATAACGAGTTCATTCCCTAAGTACTTCACCTAATAGGATAGCCATAAACAAATGAAAAGATGCTACATATCTTCACATTCACTAACTTCACAAAAATTGAAAATACTAATTGTTAATAAGGATGCACCATAGAGGAACAGAAACTTGTGCAATGCAGATTTAGTAGAACTACTTTAGAAACCAGCTTACCATTACCTAGTAAAATTAAACACCTGTATATGTTAAGACACAGCAAAAATTCTCCTAAGCACATACCTTAGAGTAACTCCTTAGATGTACCCCAAAACATAAGAATCTTCATATAGCATTATACTACAAAAAATAAAAGGGAACAACCCAAATGTACCACAGGTTTGGATGAATTTTTAAAATAGTGTCAAGTAAAGAAGCCAGTTTCAGAATATCTACAGAGAAGCCAATTATATAAAATTCAAAAATGAATCAAATTAAAAAATGGGAATTCATAAATGTGTAATACAGAATGAAGGTGGCTGCACCTTGAAGGAGAGCTGAAGGTGCAGTCATGCAGAGTCTGGGTGGTGGGCACATTTTATTGTTACTTAAGTGGGACATTAATATATATTCATATACGATTTTACACATAACTTCATAGCACCAGGGAAGACCTATCAGTATACCCGTAAGCTTACACAGGCATTTCAACCTCCATTTATTTTATTTTTTAGCAAGTCCATCTTTTAATAAATCCTGAATTAAAGAAAAGAAAAAAAAACAGGCAAATTTATGGTTACACTTCAGATGGGTCAATTCAAGGTCCTTTCAATTCGGTATACTTAGGAACTAAAAACCCATGAGAGCTTTTGTTGTTCAACTTCTGAGGTATTTGAATACTTTTTAAAAGGCCAAATGACATACTATATTTACCTTTCTGGCATCTTTATTTTTCACATTTCTCTTTGAAGGTACATTTTCCCCAAAATATATTTAAGATGTCTTAACACTTATTTCCTTAGCACAACTGAAATGTTCAAAATTTAACCTGTTCAAAGACCCACCCTTTGTATGTAAAAAGAAAGGAATTGAAGGTTACCGAGCCTTTCTTCCATATACACTAGGATTTTACAATCATTTCTGTTTTTGTTAAGCCTCATTCTTTTGTCAGTTGCAGGCATACACATTTTCTTTAAGGTCCTTAGAACTTGACTTTTCTTGCGATTTTCTATACTCAACGATATACTGTATAAATCAAAATATTACCACTAGATGGCGCAATTTACCTAAGTTAACCCTAAAATATTAACGTAGGAATACAGGGCATATGCAACAAGGAGCAGATTTATGTCCTTTAAGCGTAACTCAATTGATGCGACAGTTTACATGAAAATATTTTTTATTTATGTATTATTTATTTATTTAAATCTTCACCCAAGGGTATGTTTCCTGATTGGGGGGGGGGGGGGGGGGGGGGGGGGGGGGGGGCAGAGAGAGAGCAACATCTATTGGTTGCCTCAGGTACTTGCCCTGATAAGAGATGGAATTCAACAACCTAGGTTTGTGCTCTGACCCAGGATCCAACCAACTGAGACACACTCCATCAGGGCTTCATGCAAATAATCTTGAAAATGTTTTCCTTCAGAGAATTTTTAAAATTTCAGTGCCATTCTCCCCAGAACACAGAGAATCTTCAGGATGGTACAAGTAGAGAGTTCATGATTTGACAGGAAAATCTTAAACTTGAACCTGCACCTGTCACCTGACAGTCGTGTTAAAATGCAGCTCCTGGCCCTGGATGGTGCTGGCCTGCGAACTCAAAGGTCCCTGGTTCAATCCCCAGCCAGGGCAACATAACCAGGTTGAGGACCAGGTCTCCAGCCAGGTCTGTAGATGGAGACAGGTGAAAGGCAACCATACGTTGATGTCTTTCTCCCTCTCTGCCTCTCCCCCTTTCCCTCTCTCTAAAAAAATAATAAAATCTTTTTTAAAAATAAAATAAAATAAAATACATATCCTGATTCAGTCAGTCTGGTGGGGCGTAAATTTGTGTTCCTAACAGGTTCCCAGGTGATGTCCTGCTTGTTTATGAACTTTGCGTTAACAAGAACCTAGAGAGTTTCTGGAGACCGAAAGTGTCATCAGGGACCAAATAATTTACAAATAAGTTTTGTGGGGAGGGGGCGGGGCTTTGAGTATTTTGTTTGCTTGAGTGTCTGCGGTGCCCTGAGCAGTTCCAGGAACAAAAGTAGATGCTTAGTAAGTACTTGCTGAAGTGCTTTATATACATATATTAATTCATTGAATCGACCCCAATGCAGGAACTGAGGAAAACCTTACAGGCTTAGTTCCATCTGTTTCCAACGCTTGAACTGCTCTCCCTCTTTGTTCACTGGCTCCTTTCGGTCATTTGGATTTTAGTTTGAATACTATCTTCCCCAGCCCCCAAAGGGGCCCTTCCTAACCACCCAAAATAACCTCCATGTGGTTTCCGTCCTATCTCCGTTTCATTTGTCTGTATCACACTTGTTTAATCATCACATCTCCTGAGTCTCCTCTTTGACAGTTTTGAAAAGCATTGTTCAGGTACTTTGTAGAATACTGACCCATTTCAAGGTGTCTGATGTTTTCTCATTATTAAACTGAACTTACGGATGGTTCGTTTTGAAGAACCAGAGGGATGAAGCACCCTTTTCACCGCATCAGTTTGGGGGACACATGATTATCACTTGTGCCGTTAACTTTGATCACTTTGTTAAGGTAATTATCAGCCAGATTTCTCTGCAGTAAAATTGCTATTTTCTCCTTTTCATGTTCCATTCTGTGGAAGACAGCCATTAAGTCCAGCCCACACTCAAGCGAAAAGGAATTAAGCTTCACCTTTTGGAAGGGGGAGTGTCTATTTTGATTTGGAATTTTCCTTTGAAGATGTGTCCCTTTTTATCTACTTACTTTTTTTTTAAAGATTTTATTCATTATTTTTAGAGAGGGTAAAGAACAGAGGCAGAGAGAAAGAGAAACATCAATGCATGGTTGCCCTTCACCAGCCTCCAGCCATGGACCTGGCTGGAGACCCTGCCCACAACCTAGTGAGCGCCCCAACTGGGAATCCAACTAGCAACCCTTAGGCTCACAGGCCAACACCCCATCCACTGTGCCACCAGCCAGGGCCTATTTACTTACTTTTTATTTAATCATTTATACCCATATATTTGTGATAGTTTATCAGTAAATAACTGGTATTGTTTTATCCCTTGGGTTATAATCTAGTACTATCTTTTTTTTTAATATTTTATTTATTATTTTTAGAGAAGGTGGAAGGGAAAGAGGCAGAGAGGGAGAGAGACATCCATGTATGGTTGCCTTTCACCTGCCTCCAGCCATGGACCTGGCTGGAGACCTGGCTTGCAACTTGGTTATGTGCCCTGGCTGGGAATTGAACCAGTGACATTTGGGTTCACAGGCTATTGCCTTATCCATTGTGCCATCAGCCAGGGCTCCTAGTACTATCTTGTTGCTCAAATTGTTCCAGCTTTGATCATCAGGAACACTTTCAGGTTGGTTTTTGAACACTTTTAACATGCCCCATCCTTTCTTTTTCTTTTTCTTTTTTTTTTTAAAGATTTTATTTCATTATTTTTAGAAAGAGGGGAAGGGAGAGAGGCAGAGAGGGAGAGAAACATCAATGTATGGTTGCGATTCACCTGCCTCCAGCCACAGACCTGACTGAAGACCTGGTTTGCAACCTGGTTATGTGCCCTGGCTGGGGAATCAAACCTGCGACCTTTGGGTTCGCAGGCCAGCGCCTTATCCACTGTGCTACCAGCCAGGGCCCCATCCTTTCTTTATGTTAATTTTAACTTTTAGCATTTCCTTGCTTTCTGGCATTAAGCAATGTTCCAGGCTCATCTTTTATATTTTCTGCCCCAGGCCTAGAATCAGCTATTTCTCTAAGTGGCCCTGGTTCCTTGTTCCTTTTTTTTTTTGAGAATGGCACTTCAGAACCAAGACCTGGATGCTGGTGTACTGACTGCTACAGGGTGTCACTCCTCCTGCATCCTCTCAGTGGACGGAGCAAGGAAATAAATGTTTGTATACTGGCCCATGTTTACCCACATATCTATATTCACATCTGTATCAGTATATAAAAATACTTCAGTTGTTGATTTCAGACCTATCTCCAACTCTTACATATTCTAGTCCCTGCCTTGCTTATTTTTAACTTCTTTCTCTAGAAGTAATAAACCTGACTCCAAGTATCTTTAATGTATGCACTTACTTCAACCTTTCAACTTGTTCAACCCTTATAAACAGTTTCAGAATTACTAACCCATATCCTGAGAGAGGCTAACTGACTGGAGTACAGTGTTTATGTACAAGTTATTTGTCTCCTGCCTTACAATATCCCATCAAAGCATCACTTTACAAAGTTACCTAGTCAGCTTTGTTTTTCACCACCCCCCTACAGTGGCTCTGTCACACACTTGTAATAAGGTTAGAGTCACTCGTCTCAATTCATATTACAACCCCACCTCCCCCAGCTTCCTCATTCTTCTTTTTAAAATTTGCACACAGGAAATGTTCTATGGGTTTTGACAAATGTAACATCCCAAAACCATACAAAATAGTTTCATCACCCTAAATTTTCTTATTTTGGAGCCATTTTGTAGTCAGCTACTCTCCCTTCTTCCAGCCTCTGACAACCACTAATCTGTTTTCTATTCCTATATTTTGCCTTTTCAATAATGCCAGGTAAAGGGAATCATATAACCTTTAGAGTCTGGCTTCTTTCACTAAGCAAAATGCTTTTAAAATTTATTCGTATTACATGAATCAATGACTCATTCCTTTTTATTGCTAAGTTGTATGGGTATATACTACAGTTTATTCCTTTACTGTTGAAGAACATTGAACATTTTGGCTGTTTCCAATTTTTTGAAATTATGAATAAAGCTGCTGCAAATCTTCACATACAGGTTTTTGTATGAACATAAGGTATTCATTTGGATAAAATGAATGGTATTATTATTGTTTTAAGTCTCTAAGTTTGGGGGTAATTTATTACAGAGGAGTAGGTAACTAATACTCTTTTCCCCCCTGAACCACTTAAAAGTTAAAGATGTTAAGGTGCTGGCCTGTGAACCCAAAGGTTGCAGGTTCGATTCCCCAGCCAGGGCATATAACAAGGTTGCAAACTAGGTCTCCAGTCAGGTCTGTGGCTGGAGGCAGGTGAAAAGCAACCATACATTGATGTTTCTCTCCCTCTCTGCCTCTCTCCCTTCCCCTCTTTCTAAAAATAATGAAATAAAATCTTTTAAAAAAATGTTAAAGATTCCCTTTATCCATAAATACCTAAGTATGAATATCCTTAAATATTTTATCACTTGACCACACACACACACAAAAAAAATTTATATTAGGATTTAATTTGTATCCTTATTCAAATTTTATTAGTTGTTCCAATAATGTTGCTTATGACAAAAATTTCTGTATCAGTCACTAGGCTCAGGTGGCATGTCCCTCCTTTTTAAAAAGTCTGGCAAGATTCCTCAGTCCTTGTCTTTCATGACATGTACATTCTTGGTAAACCAATTATTTTATAGAATGTTCCACATTTTTTGGTTCATTTACTGTTTTCTTATTCTTGGATTCAAAAATAAGAATTTTTTTGGCCCCGCCTGGTGGCACAGTGGATAAGGCACCGGCCTGCAAAACTAAAGGTTGCTGGTTCGATTCCCAGCCAGGGCACATAACCAGGTTGCAGGCCAGGTCTCCAGCCAGGTCTGTGGCTGGAGGCAGGTGAAAGGCAGCCATACATTGATGTCTCTCTCCCTCTCTGCCTCTCTCCCTTCCCCTCTCTCTAAAAATAATAAAATAAATTAAAATCTTTTTAAAAATAAATAAGAATTTTTGACAGAATATTGTTACATTAGGGGATATATTATACCTATTTGTACTGTAATTAGTAATGTCAACATTGATTTCTTCATTAAAATGGTATCTACCATGTTTTTCAAATGTAAAGTTACTAATTTTCCCCCTTTGCAATTAATGTGTATCTTGTGGACTGATACTTTGAAATTATGGAACTATCCTGTCTCTCATTACACTTTCATCCTCTAATATTAGCCTGAATCGATTAAAACTATGTGGATTGCCACATTTTTTAGTTGACATTGTAAGGAAGCGCTTTCCTTTTGCATTACCTATTTATTTATATCACTATCAATAAATGTACCTTAAAGAGTTTTGGCTTTATATATGTGTTAGATTAAAAATTGGTAATTTTAAGCATAGGTTTTTCTTCTCTTTTCTCCTCCTTTCTGTCTTCTTCCTCACCACCTACTTCCCCATCCATGGACTTCAGAGCCACTGGGGGTATTTATTTGCCTCAGAGATGGCTCAAAGAACTAAAGCAAGCAAAATATCCAGTTGGATTTCTGAATAAATTTTTTTAAACTTCTAGTATCAACTGTACCATGATAATTCATATCCTAAGTACTAAAATTGAAAAAGATCTACCACTGATTTAGCTTGTGTTGATCAGCAACAGAAAGTGAGAGGGAAGAAAGAAAATCTGTTACTATATATATGTATTAACAAGGCAAGGAAGAGACCATGGGAAGCTCCTACAATACTTTCTTTTCTTGTAGCTGGTTAGAGTGCTATTTGATATGTGTAACATCCTACCTTCCTTACTCATCTATGTTCTGTTTCAGCTGGTACTGCAGAATGTTGGAGTTCTTTGCTGGCAAGGTTAACCATAACTTCTTTTCTAAAGCTATACTCAGTAGTTGGTCCATATAGTAGATAAATTTGGTGTCCGCCCAGATCCTTTTTGCAAAACCAGTTAGGAATCCCTCAGCTGATGACATGTAGGCTGATAACTGCCCACAGTTGCATCCTTCTTCTGAGCATTGCCCTGGGCTGATAGGCATTGCCCCACCCAGCAACTGATAAAGACACATGCCCCAACAGGCAGCCAGACACACCATCACTCCCAGTAACCCACTTAGGGAAGCTGTCTTCCTATTCCAATATTAGGCTCTGTATTTAGGGAGTCTTACTTCCAAGAGAGGGGATACTTCCACAAGGACTGCAGGAAATCTCATTAAACTTAAAACCTAACAAAGCAACTGAGTCACTTGAAGCTTTTCATGCTAGTAGGCCAGCAAAAAAAAAAAAAAAGGGGGCCTTATCTTACTGGTAAGGGTAATTGGTTCTGATAATCAGGAAGTAGAATAGCTGCTGAGTAGTTGGAGCAGGAGGGAATAATTTTGGCATTCGAATAATCCACCAGGGTTTATTTGTTACTCACAAGCATATTCATTCCAACACAGAAACTTGGAGTATACCACCAGGTGAGTTCATGGATCCAATAGGCCTCGTGCTTCATCTATCAATTACTGAGAGAGATGTATTGAGATATCTTCTTATGACCATGGATTTTCCTATTTTTCTTTGTAGTTCTGTCAGTATTTGCTTTATACAATGTAAAGATAGATTGTTAGATATATATAAATTATGAGTCATTATCATTTCCCAGGAAATTGAATATTTTTCATTGTAATAAAGTAATACATTGATATTAATTTAAAAATGAAAATTAATGTATTAATTATACTAGCTTTTTTTTTTTTTTGTATTGCCTGATGTATACTTTCCATCTTTTTTCTGTTTACCTTTATGTGTCACTTAAAATAGCAGTTGGAAAGCATAACTGGGTTTGCTTTTTAAATCTAATCTGACAATTTTTATCTTTTAACTGAAGAGTTTAATCCACAAGGTGTATTATGATTACTATTATATTTAGATTTATCTCTACTTTCTGTCTCTCAACATTTTCCTTGACTTCTGTTGGAATAATTAAATTTTTTTCATCTCTTTCATAAAATTAGTTTGAAAGTTATAGCCTTTAATTTATTTTATGATGATCTCAGCTATTTTACCATATATACCTAATGTCACTCAATGATGTCTAATAGTAATCAGTGTCTTCTCCTTTTGGGGAATAATCCTTAGACCCTAGAATGTTTTGCACCTGATCACCATCCTCTCTAACTTATGTGCCATTGTTGAATAGTATTTTAGTCACCTCTTTTTTTTTTAACTGTATAAGGTGAAAATTATGTTTATTTTATACAGTTGAATTCTGTTTAGATTTATCCACATATTTACTGTTATCTTTTCTATCATTTCTCTTTTGTATCTTGAATTTTCTGACTAAAGCCATTTTTTTATATGCCTGAAGTATAGACTTCACAATTTCCTTTAGTGAGGTCTGTTTGTAGTAAACTCTATTTTTGCTTGTGTAAAAAAGAAACAACACTCACAATTTTGCTCTCTTGCTTGAAAGATATTTTTATACTTTTTGTATTAGCATAATACTTAAGAGCATAATAGAATAAGTACAGTATAAAAGACTCTCTCATAATCACCTATTTTCTCAAAATAATTTATAGTTTTTCTGCCTGCCAAAATATTAACACTTACTAGTTATTTAAAATGATGTGTATTCTATGAAACTATTTTTTGGCATTTAAAAATTATTTTTCAACTTAATCTAAAAGAAAAATTCACCCATTCCTCTCATCCACCCACCTCCTAACTTTGGCAACCACCAATCTGGTGGTTTTTCATAATATATATGCATATTTAGATTCCTCATATAAGAGAAATCATACAATATTTGTCTTTCTCTGTCTGACTTATTTCACTTAGTGTAATGCCCTTGAGGTCCATCCATATTGTTGCAAATGGCAAGATTCCATTCTTTTTATGGCTGAATTATACTCCCTTAAGATATATAACATTTTCTTTATTCATTTATCTATCAATGAACACTTGGGCTGTTTCCATATCTTGGCTGTTATAAATAATGCTGCATTGAACATGGGGATGTATATATCTTCTAGAATTAGTGGGTTTTTTTTTTCCCCTTCAGATGAATACCCAGAAGTGGAATTGCTGCATTATATGGTAGTTGTATTTTTAATTTTTTGAGATATCTCCATACTGTTTTTTTATAGTGGCTGCACCAATTTACACTCCCACCAACAATGCAGAAGGGGTCCCTTTCTTCCACTCGCTTGCCAACACTTGTTATTGCTTTTCTTTTTTTTTTTTTTTTTTTTTTTTTAAGATTTTATTTCACTATTTCTAGAAAGAGAGGAAGGGAGAGAGGCAGAGAGGCATCAATGTATGGTTGCCTTTCACCTGACTCCAGCCACAGATCTGACTGGAGACCTGGTTTGCAACCTGGTCTGGTTATGTGCCCTGGCTGGGGAATCGAACCTGCGACCTTTGGGTTCGCAGGCCGGCACCTTATCCACTGTGCTACCAGCCAGGGGGGTGCTTTTCTTTTTGATAGTAGCCATTCTAACAGGTGTGAGGCGATGCCTGATCGTAGCTTTGATTTTCATTTCCCTGAGCATTAATGATGTGGAACACCTTTTCATGCGTTTGCAGCTATATGCGTGTCTCCTTTGTAAAAAAAAAGAAAAAAAACATCTTTTCAAATGTTGTGCTTATTTTTTATTGGGTTGTGTGATTTTTCTATTTTATTTATTTTCTATTGAGTTGTTTGAGTTTTTTATATTTTTTGGATATTAGTTGCTTATCAGATACATGATTTGCAAATATTTTATCCTATTTAGCAGGTTGCCTTTTCACTTTGTTGAGTTTTTTGCTGTGCATAAGCTTTAGAATTTGATGTTGTTCCACCTGTTTACCTTTACTTCTGTTGCTTTTAATTTTGGTGTCAGATTGGAAAGAAAAATCCAAAACCTATGTCACATACATTTTTTTCTAGGGGTTTTATGATTTCAGGTCTTATGTTTAATTCTTTAAGTCATTTTAATATTTTTTGTGTATGATGTAAGCCAGTGATTCTTTTGCATGTGACCATCCTATTTTCCTCACACCATTTTATTGAAGAGACTGTCCTTTCCCCATTGTTGGCTCTTTTGTCATTAATTGACCATATAATCATGGGTTTATTTTGGACTCTTTATTCTGTTCTACTGATGGATGTGTCTGTTTTTATGCTGATGCCATTCTGTTTTAATTAGCTTTGTAATCTAGTTTGAAACCAGCAAGTGTGATGACTCCAGGTTTGTTCCTCTTTCTCAAGCTTACTTTGGTTATTTGGGGTGTTTTATGGGTTGTACAAACTTTAGGATTGTTTATTCTATTTCTGTGAACAATTTGCCTTCTCCAATCAGCATGAAGGTCAAGACTAGCAAGTTTCTTTGCTTTCTGCTTTTCAGCATGTTTATACTTTGCTCAACTTTACTTTTACCAAGATAATATTGCCTTTGGTGTCACAAACTACAAGAAAGGTGATGTTTTAAATCAATAACAACATGATGGATAGACAGTTGTGTGATGACTTGAAGGAAATTGTTAGCTCTCTATGTTATCCTTAAACTAAAATATATCCTGTGGAGATTAAAGATCGAAAAGTAAAAAGTGAAATCAGGGAAAGATTATAAATGTACTCTGTATTCTTCCTTCCCTGAAGCAATTCCACAACTTTGCAGGAGTTTGGGGGGAAATTTGATCACCACCAGAGCCCTCAGGGTAAGTCCCACATATGAAACTGAAGCTTTGGATTTTATGGAGTCAAGCAGGTAATATCCAAGCATGTATTTATTGCTTCATAAAAAAACAGTTGAAAACCCAGTGGCTTAAATATAACAGTCCTTCATTTTGCTAATGAACTTGCAACTTAGACAAGGCCGAGAATGGAATATCTCTGTTCTACATTTGATTGGCTGGGATGGCTAGCCTGTGGACAGGGGAATCCACACTTTCAAGAAGTATCACCCGTTCAACTGGCAAATTGGTTCTGGCTGTAGGCTGAGAACTCAGCTAAGAATGTGTTCCTGGGGTCTCAGTTCCTGGCTATATGAACCCCTCTATGGGATACAGGCTTTTTCACAGCATGGTGGTTGGGTTTCAAGATCAATGGTCCCATGAGAACTAGGCGGCTATTGTACTGCTTTTTCATGAGCTAGCCTCAAATGTCACATAATGTTGTTTTTACTGTAGTCACAACCCTGCCCAAATTCAAGGGGAAGAAAACACAGACCTCACATCTCTCACTGGGAAGTAAAATGTATTTGTCACAAGGAAATAGGCTTGCTATTAACCTGGCTCTTTAATATGATCTGGGATATAGTCAGCTGAGTTAACAGATGGCCCTGGACACCTGGGAAGGACCTGGGAACTACTGCCACCTGATTGTTTCACAGTGCTTCGGGAGTTTGTCATTAGAGGAGAAGTCATTACATACCTACCTACACACTTTCCTGGAACCCACCCTCCCCTATGGACTCATGACAAATGTTGCAGAGTTTTCATGTTTAAACCCTACCTCAAGAACATATTGACTACGTGCACTTTTTGTGTCTTGGTTTCTTCCTGTGAACTGAGGATAATAAAACCTACTTTACAAGATTGTTATGACAATGTAATGGATTAATTCCTGTAAAGACTTAGAACAGTTCCTGACACATAGTTAAGCTCAACAGGATTCTACCCTAGGGGCAGACTAGTTTCCTCTATGCCCATCTGCCCCTGTTCTCAGGATAAGTGAAATTGGTCCTGGTCAGAAAATAAGTGTTAGGGGTCAAGTAGCACCAACCAAAGAGTCATGCGGAGGAGATCTGGGGCTGACCACCTTCAGCTCTTCAATGACTAAATCTAGGCAGCCCTATTATTTGGTATGTGAGAGTAGAAAATGCTCACTGGATCCTCCTGCCTCTAGCTACCTGAGGAAGACACATGCCACCCCATGCCACTAGCTGTTCCCCATCCTGGAGGCAGGGTACCTGCTGGGTTGCTCCTCTCTGACAAGTGGGAATGGAATCCATGAACAGTGGACTCTCCAGATGGAGCCTGAGTACAGAGGCAGACAGCCTATATTAGTTATCTTCAGAAACCCCTCAGCAGCCAGTGACCCTTGTCAATCAAGCCATCATTCGGTGCAATGAGTATACAGGAAAACCACTGACCAGAAGAGATATTAGAGAAAGTAACTTCTAACAAAAACAAGGCATGAAATAAGAGAAGTACTTCTGCTTTGCCTCTTCTCCAAATCCCACTGATATTGATAGGGGAACTCAAGAATGAATTATTTTAGCTTTAGTCATGTTGATAGTCTTAAATGATTGATACATGTAGAAAGCTGTTATTCCAGGAACTGGAGTGCATGACCACATAACTCCAGGAGGTTGAGAAGCAATTCAACCTTTGTGCCAGTGATGGAGAGGGTATCCGAGCCATTGTGTTTCAGGGAGGGAATGCCCATGATGCACATCAAGAATCATTGATAAACAGATTTTAAAAAAAAACTGGGAAAATGACCACAGGATTGCAACTTTCATCCAATTAACCTTTTCCCCAAACTCCTTACTACCCTTGGCTTGAAATGAGATGTTAAAATGGTTTTTGAGGGTACATAACCGGCATCTTCTCACATCACTAGCATCTGACTTTAGAAACCAATAAAGATCCAATCCTTGCCTCTTATTTTTTGGTTCTGGTAGTGACAGATGCATGGATGCCTATATTTCCAGTTTTAATATAGCAAAACGCTAGAAATTTAAATTCAAATCAGGAGCCCTGGCTGATGTGGCTTAGTGGATTGGCACCAGCCTGCGAACCCAGAGGTCACTGGTATCAATTTCCCAGTCAGGGCACATAAAGCCAGGTCTCCCGCCAGATGCTTGGCTGGAGGCAGGTGAAAAGCAACTATACACTGATGCTTCTCTCCCTTTCTTCCTCCCTCCCTGCCCTTCTCTCTGAAAATAATGAATAAAATCTTAAAAAAAAAAAAAAAAAAGATTCAAAGCAGAAGAAAACCAGAAAAGGTGCTTTCTGAAGACTAATATAGTAAGGTATTTTCAAAAAAGATAAGTGAAATGAGAATGAATTTACAGAAAAATCTAGCCAAGCAGAACCTAAAACCCTTATAGGAAACAGGGCACTTGAGCAGTTAACAAAAAGGAGAAACAATTGAGCCACATCCTTAAAACCCTACCAACTCACCAACTTCTGGAGTTACATCAGCTGACTCCAGTGAACAGACTTAGATGAGAGCCACGGGCACAGTTTTTGAAGTAATTATTCGTTCTAGTAGTCTCAGAGCAGTGGGATGCTAAAGCCAGGGCCTTGGTCTGTATGCACAACTCTCATTCAGGTTTAAGTTGCTAGCTTGAAATTGGCCAAGGTAGGCTAATTTATACTATGGAAATCAGCAAATGCTGCAAATCAAGGCTTCCTTCCTCCACTTCAGAGCTGGTTGTTAAATATTTACCAGCATATTACTGCTCCAGGATAACTAAGAGTAGAGAAAAAGGACAATGCCCGGAAGGTCAGGGAAACTATGCTCAGAAGAGAAGTTACCTACATGGTTTGTCTATCCCTTCACAATCCCATGAGGCAAATTCCTGTAATCAACATGCATTCACTGCCAGGTAAACAGGGGTTCTCATTTGAAGCGAGGAAATGCATTCCAACCATGAATAAAGTTCAGTCCAGACTTGTATCTACAAATAGAAACAGAAAACTAAGAATCAACAAACATTTTAGGGAAACCATGAACATAAAAGGAAGTATCAGATTCAACAATTAGAACTACTGTAGTTCACACTATATAGATATACAAATTATACATAGCTAATATCTTTATATTACTTAATATAGTAGAGTTACTTAAAAGCAAATCACAACTGAGAAAAAGAGACAGCTGCTATGAAACACAGCCAGAATTGATGGAAATTTAAAAATGTGTTTGCTAAACTGAATAGTTGGCTTAAATATGCAATTATTGAGTTGGAAAGCTGAGTTGAGACATTCTTCCCAATTGGCATTCCTAAGAAAGGAAGGAACAGAGGGAGAGAGAGGAGCCGGGGAGAGAGAGAGAGAGAGCGACAGAGGAAGAAGAAAAGTAATGTTAAGAGATCTGGAGGATAGATGTAACTAAAATTGTAAATATAGAACTGTTGGAATAAAAGGGGTAAAATTATCAAAGAAATTTTAAAAAGAACATTTCCTACAACTAAAAAGAGGTTTGGACAGAAAGGGTCTATTTTTAAAAAGATTTTATTTACAAGTATTTATTTTTATAGAGAGAGGAAAGGAAGGAGAAAGAGAGGGAGAGAAACACTGACGTGCAAGAGAAACATCCATCTGTTGCCTCTCGTATGCCCCCTGTTGGGAACCTGGTCTGCCCCGACTGGGAATAGAACCGACAACATTTCTGTCTGCAGGTGGACACTCAATCCACTGAATAATACCAGCCAGGTGGAATGGTGCAAAATTATCTTCTAAAGCTATGTAGGTATTAACATGATAAAGAAAGAAAATTAGGTCTTTCCTGCCTCTTCTTTTAGAAACCACCCATAAATAACAAGACTGAGAAACAGTAATACCAACGCCAGGATTGACAAAAACAGTGAATATCAGAGATGCAGAGAAGCACAGGGCCCAGAACTTCAGCTCCAAGAAAAAGCCAGCAGAGCCCAGGGCTTCAAAGTGCATAGCTTAAGACAACAATCAATAATCTCTTCTGCAACAATGGAATGACGTTCTGGCTGTGGAACTTCTCTGAACTTAGTTTGGAACTGAGAAAAGCTGAGGAAGTAGATTTTAGCAAGAAATATCATAGCCTAATCATATTTTTCAGGAAGCAGTCTGTGTTCGAGGGAGGAGGGAGAGGGAGAAAAACCGCGTTGTGACATCCTTTTGGTGCTGTCCTCAAGTAGGCTGCATAGAAGCAAAGCAGAAAAGGAACTGACTCACATACAGCACCCTGTGTTAAGCTGAGAGTTTCTGCTGACCTCAATTACAGCCTGGGCCTCTCTCACACAAAACTTCAGCAGATAAGTAGCCTTGGGGGAACTCACCTTATTTCAAGTTGAAGAAGCAAACTTAAAAAGAAATGTAATATAACAACTATAAAAAGACACAAGAAAGAGCGAGAGGGTGAAAATAAAAATGGGCAAAACAAATGGCAGATGAAGAATGAAGAATTCTCACCGTGGAGCAGAGCAGATAACAGTTGAGACCAGTCATTAATTAATTAAAAAATTATCTCCGTAAAATTCACCAGTTTAAACAAGAGCACAAAACTTAAATATAAGTGTTCAGGGCTGATGAGTTAAAAACATGAGTATATGTTTTTCTTCTTGCTGATAACACCTGAGACATGAGGGCCCCAGGACAGTGAAAAGACAATACAAATTGCAGATATTGCAAGCAGCACAAAGGAAAATGGGCATTGCTGAAAACAGAGCAGTAGGGACACACAGGGTTGGTGATTGAAAGGCAAATACAGAATGAAGTGAAAAAAATTAAAGCTGAAAAGGTTCAGAGAGGAAAATTAGGATTTTGGAAGGAAAAATGAAAATTCTGTTTATGCATAATTGGTGTCTTTCATCCTAACCCCTGCAATAAGATATAAGTTATCCCAGTGAACATTAAAGAAATATTTAAGGTATAATTAAAATATTCCAGAAATAAAAGACTTAACAACAACTGATTAAAAAGACAGAGCATGTCATCGGCGACATTGGTTGTCCCATACCAAAAACCGTTCTTCCCTTCCCTCAAACAGTCGAAAACATGGCTAAAGCCCCTGAATCCCTGTGTGGAGAAATGTTGTCCTATGATTGGAACAACTGTTACAGATGGCTGCCCTAAAGAGAAATATACTTCTGTTTTGTTAGGGTCATGTCACTTGGGATCTATCATAATAGTTTAGCCTATCCCAACATGGTCACACACACACAAAAGATGGATGTGACAATATAACAAAATATATTGACTTCAAATAAATATCAATATTTGAACAGGCAGGTTGAAAAAAATGATATAAGAAAAGGAAAACCAAAAGCCCTGGCTGGTGGCACAGTGGATAAGGTGCTGGCCTGTGAACCTAAAGGTCACTGGTTTGACTCCCAGACAGGGCACATAACCAGGTTGCAAGCCAAGTCTCCAGCCAGGTCTATAGCTGGAGGCAGGTGAAAAGCACCCATACATTGGTGTCTCTCTTCCGCTCTGCCTCTCTCCCTTCCCCTCTCTCTAAAACTAATAAAATAAAATCTTTTTAAAAAAAAAATAATAAATAAAATAAAGTAAAATATTTTTTAAAAAAAGAAAAGGAAAACCAATTCAGGTTAGCTTAAGACTGCCACAGATTACTCACTGCTGGCAGTAGATTTCACAGTAGAGCAGTACTGTGAAATCAAAGAAATAAAGTATAACAATAAGCACACATACTTCACTGAAGTAGGAAAAGGTAAAAAGGCCTTTAATTTTTGTTTTGCGTATACACATACTCTAGTATTTTTAATGGTGATGTTTGTGTTTTCTTTCCCACTGACCATCCAATCCATTTTGGTTGCTGCCCTATCTTCCAGCCACAACTCCACCATTTTTTAATGTCTGGGTAAAATTCTGATTCATTTCTTTTAATTTTGAAATTTATTTGTCCCATTTTGTTTTATTTTTTTAAGATTTTTATTATTTTTCAGAGATAGGGGAAGGGAGAGAGGCAGAGAGGGAGAGAGACATTAATGTATGGTTGCCTTTCACCTGCTTCCAGCTACGGATCTGGCTGGAGACCTGGCTTGCAACCTGGTTATGTGCCCTGGCTAGGAATTGAACCAGCAACATTTAGGTTCGCAGGCTGGTGCTTTTCCACTGTGCCACCAGCCAGGGCTGGTGCTGATATCCCATTTTAAATAGGTAGTACATTCACATCCAATGAAATCAAAAGGTGATAAAGCCAGTCTCCTTTTTATTCCTGTTACCTAGTTCCCCTCTTCAAAGGCAATCACACTCGCTTCTCAACATTTTGACTAAAATCAAGTGGAAAGGCAGTTATCAGTTGCTTATGTATCTTTCCAAAGATAGCATATACACACATACAATATATCTAGATTGTATATGTGTATGTTTGTGTATATATGTAAAATGTTTGTGTATATATATGTGTTTGTATATACTCACACACACATACTATATAGGATTTTTATGCACATGGAAATTTCCCATACATTCTGTTCTTCACCTTGCTTTTTTCTGCTTATTGAAATATTTGGAATGCTGTGCAGTGGTGTGCTGATAAATGTTTAACAAGCAGCTGTCTTGCCCTTGCGTAAGTTATTTTCCACATAGAAGCTAAGATGGTCCTTCGATATATTAGGTTATGACGCCCCTCTGCTGGTCTCTTACCACTATGGCCTGTGAGGCTGTGGCTGGTCTGGCCTCTGACTTTTAGCTTATTTCCTGCAACTCTTACCCATTTATTGTACTCAAGCCATAGCAGCCCCATTGCTGCCTGCGTTCCTCCAGACATCACCTGACTTTCTCTTTCATTTCATTCACCTCCTCAGATAGGTCTTCTTTGAGCATTTTCTCTACAATAACCTCTCAACAATTTGTCACTCCCTGCTCCTCTTAATAACATTAAGAGCTTATACTTACTGTATTTATTATATGCCAGGCTCTATTCAAAGTGCTTTCCATATTTTAAATCACTTACCAAAAGCCCTTTGAGGTAGGTGCGATCATCAGCCCACTTTACAGATGAATAAACTGAGTCACACAACTCATCAAGCAACTTCCCCAAGGCCACAGATCTCGTAAGTGTCAGAGTCGGGATTAAAACCCAGGTAGTTTAATACCAGAGCCTATTCTATATAATCTCTCGTCTGGTATTTTAATTTTTAATTTTAATTTTTTAAAAAACTGTATTCATTACTTTTAGTGAGAAGGGAAGGGAGGAAGAAAGAAAGGGAGAGAAACATCAATGTATGGTTGTCTTTCACCTGCCTCCAGCTGGGGACCTGGCTTGCAACTTGGGTACGTGCCCTGACTGGGAATAGAACCAGTGACCCTTGGGTTCAAAGGCTTCACCCACTGAGCCACACCAGCCAGCGCTTCATCTGGTATTTTTAAATATAATATTATACTTCCACTGCCCTAATTTATTTTTAATAAAGTACTTATCACTATATTTATTAACTTATATCAGATAGTATACTATGTATCTGCTTATTTATTTGACAGTATTTTATTTTTGCCTATTATTCTTATTGGGCTGTAAGATTCTGAGGGCAAGATTTACTTGTTTTCTTTATTGCTGTATATCACACATCCGAAACAGTGCCAACACTCAAGACGCAATTGTTGAATGAGTGAATGGGTATATATGTATTTTTTCATATCTATATACACTTTCTTTTTCCAATATGGGAGCTCATAAAGTTTAAAGTAGGAAATGATGGCTTTTAAGAGTAAAGGAAGGATGAGTTCTGCTTCAACCCTCAACATAAACACATATACCTGCCAAGAAGAAAAATAAAGAAAGAAAGGAAAGGGGATGGATGTAATACAACAATAAAATTAAATTAAAAAAAGAAAGAAAGGAACAAAGGAATGAAGGAAGAAAAACAAGAAAGATCCTACAAAAACCAGTTTATAGCTATTTTATCACAAGCTATAAACTAAACCTAACAGATGTATCAGTGACTATGGAGAAGAAAAAAGAAATTTAAGTGAGATTATGCAGAAGCAACAGTTTATCAACTTTCCTTTTTCTTATCTTTATTTATTTATTTATTTGGAGGAGCTGTATTTGAAGATAGCTTTGAATAAGGGGAAGAAGTGATTTTAGTTGGCGTGTGGGAAGTGGGAAGAAAAAAATAACATACATTATTTTGGACCTAACTGAAAAAAATAACTGGTGACAGTTTGTTCTTATATCAAGATAGGCCCTGAGCACTGTGGCACAGGATGCAGGCGAGAAGTATCCTATCAGTATTTCTCTCCTTCTTGTCCTCCCTCCCTTCTCCTCTCTCTAAAAATAAATAAATAAAGTCTTTAAAAAAAAAACAAAACAAAATTAGATGTAATCCCATGAAGTTGTAAGGCTTTGGATCTGATCATTTTAGCCCAGTCCTACTGACTCCCTGCAAGCAGTTCATCAGAATTGAGTAGTCATTTTTTACAGATTTTAATAGAGAATATTGTAGTCATGTCGCTAAGTTGGTATTGTTGTCTGTTTCCTTCTGCCTGCAAAAGAAGACTGTTCCTTAAAAAAAATTTTAATAAATTTATTGGGGTGATATCGGTTAATAGGATCATACAGATTTCAAGTACACATTTCTAGGATACTAGACCTCTATATTGCGCTGTGTGCCCATCACCCAAAGTCAAACTGTCTTCCATCACCATATATTAGGACTCTCCCCACCCTTCCCCCCACCCCTTTCCCTCTGGTCGTCTCTGCCCACAAGGGACTGGTTTTTAATACAATGACCAGATGTCCTGTTTAGGATGGGACAGCCCTAGATTTTGATGAGAATCTGAGTGTTTGGACACTAATACTTCTAGCTTATTTCAGAACTGACAAAGAGGAGAGAAAAGATTTTTTTAAACAGTAATATAAATTTGCTTGAAATGTTTATAGAATCATTAGTTAGCATTCGTATCCATTTATAGCACCTGGCTTACAGAGACAATAACCAAGGGAGGGGCTTCTTTATGGAAAGAATGTGGTAACTGATGAACACCAGACCATGAGTTTAAAAGAAAACAAACATAAATAAGAGCTCTGGGTGGATGAGTCTAACTTTTACCCTTGACCTTCATTTTCTTTTGACCTGTTCTCTTGCTGGAGGCCTCACATACTTTCCTTTGTAACATTTTCTTCATGCTTTTATTAATAGTTGTTTAACACTGTTAATGTTTACCACAAGCTAACTGTGGTAAATCAGGTTACTGATTACTAGTTGTATGACTTTGGCAATTTGTTTAATCTCCTGGAGCATATTTTCTCATCTGTAAAAATTATGATAATAATAGTAGTGACCTCATAGGGCTGATGTGAGAATTCAGTGAGATAATACATAAAAGGTGTTTTACCTCGCAGAACTAAAATTACACATGCAATGGTAGATATTTTTTCCAATTAATTGATTAAACTAGGGAGTTAACTGGTTCTAAAACTAGCACTGATTTTCAGAAATTGCTCTAGACTCCACTATGCCTCATGGGCTCCCAAATCTCTGTACTAATAGAGGAAACTTCCACTAGTCCAGGGTGAAAAAAAAAGGAAAGAAAAGAAAAAAGAAAAAAAGAAAGGAAAAGAAATAATACAAATTGATTCTCTGAGGTTATCTATCCTTCAGAACAATGGTTCATTCATTTTTTTCATTTAATAAATGTTTACTGGTCACTAACTATATGCCAGGTATTCTTATAGGCAGATTATTATATAATTATCACCTCTGTTATTTTCTTAATTATGGGTCTATATTAGATTTTAATTTCTTAAGAGCAGGGATGGTTTTTCATTGCATTAAGGGTCAATAATTGTCTATTGCCTGAAGAAATGAAAGAGAGGGGTTAATGAAAGTCTTAAGAAAGATTTGGCTTACTTTTATATTCAAACAACAACAAAGAACAGTGGTTGCTTTTTAAATCTTACTATGTTATTACATTAAAATAAATTGTAAATGTTTATGATTATCCTTGTCTCACTACCTTACCACATATATTTCCATATTTTAATTTTTTCTCTATTTACATGCTTATTTTTACATATTTATAATTTTAATGCATTTTCCATGTCATCTTCTACCTTTCCACTTAATATTATTAATGGCAAACATTTTTTTATGTGTTTACATTATCATCACCTCTATGACTTTCTATAATTTAGTACTTTCTCTTTTCTTATTTTTGAAGTTCCCTTTGGTCACTAGCAGTGTAACCCCGCTGAACATTTGTAGGGTGTTCTTGTGCTTCTTGCATGGACAGAAAGGTAAGAGAGGGACTGGGGAAGTACATCACATTCTGGAGGAAGAAATGATGCCACATCAGGGAACACACAATCAACCGCAGGTGCACTTAGGAGAGAAAAAAGGGTGTGCCTAGCAAACTGCTCCGCACTGAAAAGGGTGTGTGGAGGGTGGTATTTAGCTCCATTCTGCAGTTGGATTAACTTGTTCCTGTCTCCTTGCCTGCCTGTATACCACCTGCAAAAGCGTTTGCTTTTCTTTCTGTTTGCACAGAGCTTTTGCTTTCAAAATGCTGCTATTGAGTAGGGAAAAACAAGAGAACAGCAGACTTTAGGGATCTGCCTATTTCTCTTCCTTTCAGTGGAGCTTAGCTCTTTTGCCACTTGTTACTTTCAAGTGTAAGCTGAGTACAGAGGACTACTGCATCTGACGTAGATACTGCCCCTTGAAGAAATTAGCAGGGCAGCTTCTCCCCTGCCATGTTCATTCATCTTGGAAATAAGTAGGAGTATATTAGCAAAATTAAATGGAAATAAATTCAAAATTATATTGAAAATTTTTTTTAAATTTTACTTTACCCCCCACTCTTCTGGAAGAGAACTAGTTTTTAATAAATAATGAGGAAATGACCTTTGTAACTGAATGTTCATTAATGTGCTGTGAGCCATAACCCCCAGGTTGTGAATAGAAGATCAAACTAAGGAATAAAAAGGGGGAACTTCTCTGGGTGCCTTGCACTCAAATCTTGGAGATAAGCCATGTTTTGTAATCTAGAGAATTTAGATTTAGCTTAGTTTGTGTTAATTTCTTTTCTCTTATTTGGCACCACTTGTCAAGTTATTTTTCAGCAGCCTAGGTATGATTTGGGCTATAACATGCACGCTTGGGCCATAGTTGAACAGAGCCCAAGAGCATCCTCTGGAAGCCAACATGTTGATGGCTGGTATAATTAGGGAGTGAGCCTAAGAGAAAGATGAATCTGATGGTGGATGCACCCCAAATTTGCAACTTAAATTGTTTAGGGATCTCTTCCAATAGATGATCTGTGAGAGCCAATCTTGAATATTATTTAAATTTTATTTTATTTTTATTATAAAAGGTGACTTATCCTTTATAAAGTATACTTAAGCCCAAATGAAGCCTTTTGAAAATATTTAAAGTCATGTGAGAAAATTATATCAAGTAGAACTTAAATAATGGCATTTATTATAGGTTCTAAGATCTAGCACCAATTACGAGTATGAATAGAAGAATGGATTTATCACATATTCAAAGTCTCATGCACCTGGACATTTCTGTAATTGGCTCAATCATTTATCCATTCTTTCACTGAATATTTAGTGACTATTCAGTGCCAGGTTATTATTATAGGCAGTGAGTGGAAGAAATACTGCTGTTATCTATGTCAGTTTTTTAATAATTATAGAATCTGTTTGGATTAGCAAAGTGCTTCCATGCATATGAATGAGTTTAGGACCTTATCCGTGGTGTCCTGCCAGCCTATATGTTCATCCCTGGAATCCTCGTTTGGGAGGATAGAAGGTGGTAAATACCACCCACATTCTCCTACCTGTACACCATCCTGCCTAAAATTTGGTAAACTTTATCACCATTTACTATGAAGTTTCACAATTTAAATACCAGAAATTATAGCATGAAAGGTTTTGGCCCACATAAACCTTGTAAACAACCAAAATTGTGGCAGGCCTGCCTGTTATATTCACTATAGAATCAGAGGTAAGAGTACAAATGGAGGCCAGCCTATTATGTGCAACTATTTAAATATGTACTATGGTAAATTGTCAGTGTTGGTAGGACAAATAGGAACAAGAGAAGGAAAATGTGTGCTTGACATGACACCACGTTGTTATGCAAAACAATGCTTCTCAAGAATCTATTGCAGTCAAGCTGAGAGAAAGGATTCCGCAAGTTAACTATTTGTCTTTTTTTCTCTTTTTAATCTAAGCACTTCTGCTACTCAAATTCCACCTTAATTCCACAGCAGTTTATTTCTGAAATGGGGAGCTATAGTACCCAAAAATTTTTACTGCATTTGGAGTCCACTTTTTGTTTTCAAGACACAGGGCAATAGATAAGAACTTTTTCCCTGGGGGCAAATAGTGTTGGTCATGGGAGAGGGTATTTACGACTGTAGGCCAGTGTTCCACATCAGCGCAGGAGTGGCCGAGGCACCTATGTGCTTTTAAAATAAATACATACCTTTGTGATCCGTAAGGTCCTTGAAAGCATGCATGGGATTCGGGATAAGGGCATCTCTGCTCAACTCTAAGAGTTTTAGTGCTTAGTGATACTGGGAATTGAATGCCCATCTCATTTCCTTGGAGATCTAGATGGTTGTGTATTTTCCAGCATCATGAAAGATAGCGCTAGACTAATGGCTTAGAAAATTGTTAACATACTTCTAAGTGTGACTTTCCTAGAAACTAGGTGTTAATGCCAATGTTATGAAGGCTTTTTAAAGAAAGGAAACAGAAAACATACAAAGAGAGATTAGTATAATGAACCACCATGTTTCCATTATGTAGCTCCAACAACGGACAACTCATGGTCAATCTTGTCTCATCAGCATGCCTATTCATCTCCCCTCCCTCAATGAATTAAATAATTAAAGAATTAAAGAAATCCTCTAAGTCTTATCATTATATCCTATATATTTCTAAAAGATATAACAATATCATTATCCAATTATTCCCAATTCAACAAATACTTTCCAGCTTCATCCATGTGAAAGACACCATGTGGCTTTTACTTTTGAAGATGAAAATAAATTTCAATGAAGCAACTGTTGTGTTAATCGTTTGAAGTCTCAAGATCTGAGGAGGTGTGACGTGTGGGTACAGTCAAAGCTACCCTAAAATCTGTGGGCTTGGCTTCAAGAGCTGCTGACCTGCTGACAGTGAACTTGGAACTTCTCTACAAGGGCTTAACTTTTTTAATTTTTTTTTTTTTTCTTAACTCTTGGAAAGCAAGGCGTGGGAAGGGGATTTAGTTTTTTTTTTTCTGTTGTGCTGAGGTGTGTTTCAGTTAGTTTCTTTTTCCAAAATGTGCAAGTTGCTAAAAGAACCACGGACTTAAATGAACAAGTCCAGGAAGAGACTTAAAAACAAAACAAAAAAACCCTGCCTGGGTCAGGAAAATGTGTTCCTTTCGGGTCGCGTTCCTGCTGTCAGCCATCCTGGCTGGTTTGCTCGGGGCGTGCTAGGGGTCAGGGACTTGATGCTGGCGACACTGGGCGTTTCCGCCTTTTCCGGCCTCGGAAAGTTTTTTTGTTTTTTTGTTTTTTTCGGTTCTTTGTACCCGGCCAAGGAAAGGCACCGTGTTGACCAAAGGTTTCTCAGCTTCTCCTCCAGGTGGCCAGAGGCCAAGTTTCCCCTATCCCTGCTTGCCCGGACTTGGGATCCATTCCGATCCTCGAAGGCGGGGGAAGCGAGCCTTGTGAGGAGGAACTGAGCTGGCAGCCAAGCTCCGCGCTCAGCTGTCGCTAGCTGGCCCCTCTCTGCTCAGTCCCTGGGCCAGTGACCCCTCGTGCCGCAAAGGGTGCGGACAGACTCCCCGATGACTCCTCAGGGACCCTGTTCTCCACCATTCCCAAGAGAAGGCTCAACCCAGCCCCGCCCGCGCCAGGAGGAGAGGAAGGCGGCTCCAGCCGGGCACCGGGCCCTCGGGCGCATGCGCGCACCGGGCGGCGTTTGCCGAAGTGTCGGCCCCTTGGCGGCGGCCACTAGGTGGCGCATGCGCCCTGGAGGGTACGGGCAGCTCTCGGGGAAGAAGGCGGTGGCTGTGGAAGGCGGGGGCGCCGTGGGGGCCCGGCCGGTGTTTACACAGCGGCGGGCGGGCGCGGACGCAGAACCCGGCGCGGCGGCGGCATGATGGTCATGGCGCATTTTGTTGAGAATTTTTGGGTAAGAGAAGGGTGCTGGCAATTGTGTGGGTTTCTGAGAACCAGGCTTTCTGCGCTCAAGCCCGTGGCGACTGCGGCTCCGCGGACGCGGCGATCGTGCTCGGACCGCCGGTGGCTCGGTCCCGGCTGGATAAAGCCCGGCGGGCGGCGGGTCGGCGGCCGCCGGGACTGGTAGGCTCGCAGCCCTGGCGGGGGTCGGGGACTGTCAGAGCCGCCCCTCACCCGCGGCAGGGACGCGGAGGAGCCGCCCGCCGCCGGCGCTGGGACAAAGCGCGAGGCGGCGGGAGACGACAGCCTTCCCCGCCGGCGGCTCCGGGCTCCGGGCGCCGGGCACCTCGGCGGTTCAGACGCGCGCGACGGGCCCGCGGCGCGGCTGTCCCCAGCTACGTGCCGCGGGCGAGCGCGGGCCCCAGCCAGGTGGACGGGTCTCTTTCCCGCGCGTCAGGCCCCCATCCGAGCGCTTTAGCCCTCCACCATTTTCACACGGAATTCCTCGCTGGGGCCGGATCCGTACTTCCTCTCGGCTTCCCAGTTGGGCTCGTTGGTCTGCGCCCGGGACTGTGCCTCTGGGCCTGTTCGCAAAGCGCAGAAAAGTTGATTTGAACGTAGCTGGATTCTTGGGGCTTACGTGCCCCGAGACTTCCCCTCGTCCCTGTGCGCCTTCCCCTTCCTCATTCTTTCCACACCTCTCCTCTGAACTCATTAGGAGCATCAGGCTTTTCTTCTTGCTGGCCTTTTGCTGCGGTTATTGTTTATTGTCACGGTAAGTTCAGTTCAGCCATGTACAGGGAAGGAACGTGTTTACTCAGGTATCCTGGGTGATCTCATTTTATGTTCTGACAGTTGCAAGTAGTACAATTACATTTTAAGGTTTGGGAATGTTGAAAGGAGTAATCTTTCAGTGAATAGGATTGTGCCTGGAATTCTTCTAAGTGTCCCAGGCATGAACTTGTGGTAATCAGATCAGTTCGTAGTTATTTGTTTTGTATGTTCCTTGTTTTACACAAGCAACGTAAATACTAGACCTTAGGTTTTCCTTTATTTTCTTTTTTTAAAAAAACAGCCTTAAAGGTGGAATTCACATACCATGCAGTATATCCATTTAAGTGTACAATTCAGGGATTTTTACAAAATGTTCATAGTGTGCAGATAGCACCACAGTGAATTTTTAGAACAATTTTACCACCTCAGAAAGAGTCTTGGTATCCATTAGCAGTTAGTTACTCCCCATTTCCCTCCTACCCCAGCCCTAGGCATCTAATCTGTAGATTTCTGCCTCTGTAGATTTGTCTGTTCTGAAATATTAAATAAATGGGATCATGTAAGTGGTCCTTTGTGACTGGCTTCTTTCATTTAACATGTTTCCAGTGTTCACCCACGGGGTAACATGCATGCATCAGTACTTAATTCCATTTTATGACTAAGTATTCCATTTGTGTGTGTGTATATGTGTATATATACATATATATGTGTATATATGATATCCTATTTATCCATCACCAGTGGTGGACATTCAGTAGTTTCCATTTTTTGGCTATTATGATAATGCTATGATAGTTTTTGTACAAGTTTTTGTGCGCACATGTTTTTATTATTTTGGGGAATGGACTTGATAGGTCAGATGGTAATTCTCCGTTTAACATTTCAAAGAACCACCAAACTGTTTCCTGAGTGGCAGAATCATTTTACAATTCCACTATCAGTGTCTGAGGGTTGTGTTTCCACATGCTGGGCAACATTTGTTACTTTTTTTTTTCAATGGATTATATTTATTTATTTTTAGAGAAAGGGGAAGGGAGGTAGAAAGTGTGGGAGAGAAACATCTACGTGAAAGAGAAATATTGTTCAGTTGTCTCACATACACACCTGGACCTGGGATGAACCTGCAACTCAGGCATGTGTGTCTGACGGGAATCAAAGCCACGACCCTTTGCTTTGCGGACAATGCCCAACAGACTGAGCCACACCAGTGTGACAGTGGGTGAGCATGAAGTCGGATCTCACAGTGGTTTTGATTTGCATTTCTGTGGTGCCTGATTATGTTGAACATCTTTTCATGTGCTTATTACTTGCTTATGTATTTCCTGTGGCAAAATGTCTGTTTAGATTCATTGCCCATTTTTAGATTGGTTTGCCTTTTTTATTCTGGGTACATGTCTCTTATCAAATACAGGACATTGTAAATATTTTCTCTCATTCTGTGGGTTGTCTTTTTCATTTCCTTGATTGTGCACTTTGAAGCACAGATGTTTTTAATTTCGATGAAGTCTTGTTGAAGAGTCCATTTTATCTGATTTTTCTGTTATACTTTTGTTTTTTATCTAAGAAATCTCTCCTAGACCAAGATCACAAAAGTTTTGGTGGTGGGGGAAGGATTTTCGAAAGAGTTTGTTTAGCCAAACTGACAACATATTCTGAGGAGTAAGATCTCCTTTGCTCCCCAAGGTCACAGAGATTTACTTCTGTTGTTTTCTTCTGTGAGTTTTACATACAGCTTTAGTGTTGAACATTTAGGCCAGTGATCATTTTGAAGTTAATTTGTGTGTATGGTGAGAGGAGGAGGCACATTTCATTGTTTTGCATGTGAATATCTAGTCCCAGTACCATTTGTTGAAAAGGCTCTTCTTTCTTCATTTGAATAGTCTTGGTATCCTTGCTGAAAATAAGTTGACTCTAGATGTATGAGTTTATTTATGGATTTTGAGTTTTCTTCTGTTGTCTGTCCTTATGCTAGTACCACATTGTTTTGTTTACTGTAGCTTTGTAGTAAGTTTGAAATCAAGAGTGTGCATTCTCCAACTTTGTTCTTTTTTTTTTTTTTTTTTTTTTTTTTTTTTTTTTTTTTTTTTTTTTTTTTTTTTTTTTTTTTTTGTTCTTTTTTATTAAGGTTATTTTGGGCTATTCTGGGTCCCTTGCATTTTCACATGAATTTTTAGTTTAGTCTATCAGCTTATCAATTTTACACTTTAGGTTTTACAAATGATAGTTTATAAAACCTTTAAAAGAATCATTTAAAATGACATTCTTAAAATGTTCTGCATATTTTAAAATTATTTAAAATTTTTATTTATTGATTTATGAGAGAGATAAACATCGATTTTGTTGTTCCACTTATGCATTTATTGGATGCTTCATGTATGTGCTCTGATGGCTGGGGAATCGAACGGGCAATCTTGGTGTATTGGGATAACACCAATCTACTGATCTACATGGGAGGGCTATTTTGTATACTATTTTGATGCATGAATGTGTTTTGGAAGTTTCACTTCCTAACATTTCAAGTTATCTTTTGTTTTTCTGTTAATTGAGCTTTGAGAACATAGCCTTGTTTGGTATTTTTGGCTGTTACGAATAATGCTTCTATGAACATTTTTGCCCCTCTCAATAGAGGAGTAAATTTGGCTATATGAAATCTCTAGTGAATCCCAAGCTTCATTTATGTTTTAGTCTTTGCTTTGACTTAACTATTGAATAAAAATAGTTATAATAGATTGCATTGATATTTTACTTCCAAGACTGGAATTGGAGCTGAAAGCTCTAATAAATTAGAGCTTTAAAAGCTCTGAAGAAGGGTAAATTAAATGAACTAGGAAAGACTAGAGAATTTGACAGTTGTCTATTTAAAACAACTTAAATTTTTTCATATCGTAGGATCACTTATAAAATAATTTCTTAAAATAGAGAACTTACAACTAATTTTACTTTTCTACCTGAATGTTTAAAGTGACACTGTCAGAACAAAATAAAACTTGCCAGAGTGAGATAATAGGAACTTTTAAAGTTTTAGGTTTATAACCAAACAATCTATTGTTTTTTCCCCTACACGTAAAAAGACAAACCTTTTGTTGTAGCATTTTATTAAAGGAAAGTTTGAATCATTCAAACGTTCTTCAAACACTTTTGAAAGCAGCACATCCTACCTTTTTTTAAAAAAGTATAATTTGTTTTAAGTAAAACTGTGTGGTACATTACAGATTCTTTTATTTAATACTATACTTTGAAGACAAAAATTATTGTTTGAACTTAAACAACAGGTGTTTTGTTGCAAATAAGTCAATTTTTGTCATGAAATATGCTATTGGTAATCAATCTGAAAAAAATTTTTTCCTATTATAATTGGACAACAAAAATTGATTTGAGAGAGAGGAGAGGGGAAAGAGAGAGATTTGTTGTTCCACATATTTAAGCATTTATTGGTTGATTCATGTTTGTACCCAGACCAGGATTGAACCCTTAACTTTGGTGTTTTAAGATGGTGTACTAACCAACTGACCTAGCTATTTGGCTAGAGCAGGACAGCAAAAATCTTAATAGCGGACACTACACCATTGTCTTTAATGTGGAAAACTGTTGTTAGCTTGTCAAAGAATTATATAACTTAAAAAAGATATCGACAATTATTACAGTGAGGAGGTGTCTCTGTATGCAGCTTCATTTGCCCAAGTGTTGAGTACTAGTTAGTATTACTTTTGAGATTTTCTATGTCAACATTGCATTGTTGTTATTAAAGTGGTTTTATATTTTGTATAAGTTCAGATTATTAAATTCAAGAGTTAAATTTAAGAATAGATTTCACAGGTAATGATTATTGAAGGGGAAAAATAAGTAAACATGACATATTTGATTAGATTCCTTATAAATCTCATTTTATCCAGTAAACCTAATCTGTATAAACTATGAAGCATTTTTTGAAAGGCACCAAGTATTCTTTAGCACCACATTCTGTTAAACTGACCTTTTTAGTTAGGTAACTTTTTCCAAAAGTTATCTCTAGTCAGCACGTTAAGAATGAACACAGTTATCTTAGGAATTTTTATCCTGAAGCTTTTCCTTATTTTTTTTACTGATTAACCAGTACAAGAATCTCATTCCATTTGTTTGTTGATTTCACTGATATTGTCCTACTTAAGTTTTATTTTATTTTATTTTATTTTTTAAAGATTTTATTTCATTATTTTTAGAAAGAGGGGAAGGGAGAGAGGCAGAGAGGGAGAGAGACATCAATGTATGGTTGCGTTTCACCTGCCTCCAGCCACAGACCTGACTGGAGACCTGGTTTGCAACCTGGTTATGTGCCCTGGCGGGTGAATTGAACTTGCGACCTTTGGGTTCGCAGGCTGGGGCCTTGTCCACTGTGCTACCAGCCAGGGCTATTTTATTTTCATACTAAGTTTTAAATAAAATTGGAGCACTTGGTTAATATATTCAAAATTTTATCTGTGATTACATGGATAAACTGGAAAATATTTTAAAAACCTAAAATTAAAACCAGAAAAACAAAACCCTGCAATTGCTATTAATAGGACAATGAATGCAAAACATTGTTATTTTTGCTTGATTATATAATATAGCTTTTGTGTCTTAGATGAGAGCGACTATAATCACATCACACATACCTTATTTGAGATTATTTATTGACGTGATAATTTAAAAATATATGTCTTTAGAAAATTAGTTGAACTGACCATAGAAACCCAGAATATAGACTTTCTATTACTTGAAATTTCCAGATATTGTAGTTTGGGGTACCTACTTAGGGTATGATTCTATCAGATCATATAGTAAAATTTAAAAATTATATATGTATGTATAATTGTATACAACAGTTAACAAATTTAAGAAATTTACATGGTTCAGTATTCAAAAGGTGCAAAACAGAATAGACACAATATAAACTCCGATTTCTTTTCTCCAGCCATCAAGATCTCCCCAAGGGCAATTACTGTTACCAATTACCAATTTCTCTTGAGCCTCCAGAGATAACCTATGTATATGTATTATAAGCAAATAACATTCACTAAGTTAAAACGTATTGTTGTATAACTGTTAGCTGTTCCCAAATTGTTTTCAACTATAACGGGCTATGAAAATGCAAACTATAGATTTGTCTAACTAAGTTCAGTAGATTTGACAGGTAGACATTATAAAATTATGGTATTTTATTTTTATTATTTATTTATTTATTTATTTTTAATGGTATTTTAGATGGCACTAAATTGTATTGTGAGGTCCTTGAATTTTTTAGTGGATCGGGGTTGGAGGGAAGGTTGTTTTGTATTTTTGCCTTAGTCTAGAAGGAATTGGAAAATGAGAAATTGATACTGATTTATTCTGCATAAATTCAGTTCAGGGGAAGGATTTTAGAACATTGATTTGGAAAGGATAAAAATTTGCTGTCTGGTTTATTTTTTAGCCCTACACACTAAATCCTAAATGTTCTAAATCCATTCAGAACAAATTATTTAGGCAAAGGCATGGGAGAACAGGTATGCCTTGTATCATCCTGCATATTTGGCTAGCATAAGATCTTTGGAATTAATTTTTTTGAGTCATGGGGTGTATCTTTTGAAATTATCCATTCTGATTTCATAATTCTAGAACAATTAATATTAAGAAATCCATATAGAAATAGGATGTCATGCAGACTTATAAAGGAAAGAGAATAAGGGCTTGGCTTTCAATTTACCTAGTGTGGAAAAATTAAAGAATGTTAGAGTTAGAAGAATTTTAATAACAGTGAAATCCACAGAAGTTAGCATAAATTAGTCAGATGTGGGGAGAATCAAAACCAGAACAACAGCTACTGAAATGTGTAGTTATGTCTGTTGATGAAGATGCTAGAGAATGTTTCTGGAATGACCAGAGTTAAGATTAAATTGGGAAGTGATTAGTGGACTGTGTGATGAAGACGAGGCATACAGTTCCATCATTCCCATCAGGAATATACTTATTCCTTGATGGATTGCAGGAATACAAGATTATGGAAGATACTGACAGGCATGTTTGCTTGACTTAGGAAAAAGATAGGAAGGTGTATGTAAGTAGAGCCAATTGGTGGAGCTGGAATCTTAAAACTAACAGGTGTTGGTTGGGTGAAACAACAGCCAGTGAAGGTGGTTTTCCCTATTAATTATAACCAATATGATATAATAGGTAAAACACAGAAGAATACAGAAAGAAAGAAAATTAACCATAGCCTTTTCCTCTATCCTCTAAGATCCTTAGAAACACAAGTTTTAAAATGTTCTACTATGTAGTTTTGTATCTTACAGTTTCTGAGTGGTATTGTCATCACTCATTTTTCTCATGTGGTTAAGTATTGAAAATATTTTCCGAGACTGCATAGGTTTCCATGGAATAGAGAGGCCAGGTTTTTAAAATCACTACCCCTTTGGACATTTAGGTTATCTCTAGTTTTGTTTTATTCCATTTATAAATTATAAGGACTGGAGATTTAAGTATTGATGTATAGGAGATTTAAGTATTGATGTGTAAAGGCTGTTTAGGAGGCAGCCTTCTATGTTTTTGTAAGCATAGCTTGAAGAGTTTTTGAGAAAGCTGACATTGTTAAGTTTTATTATTTTAACTATGAAAGTAATGAAAATTACATTTACAGGTTACAAAAAATTTGAAAGATGAAAAAATTCCACAACTGCTATTTTTGTTGAATCCATACATAACAGTTATTTATTTATTTAAAATTTTTTTGGTTTCTTTTAAAGATTTTATTTCACTATTTTTATTTTATTTTATTTTATTTTTAAAGATTTTATTTCATTATTTTTAGAAAGAGGGGAAGGGAGAGAGACATCAATGTATGGTTGCTTTTCACCTGCCTCCAGCCACAGACCTGACTGGAGACCTGGTTTGCAACCTGGTTATGTGCCCTGGCTGGGGAATCGAACCTGCGACCTTTGGGTTTGCAGGCCGGCGCCTTATCCACTGTGCTACCAGCCAGGGCTTATTTCACTATTTTTAGAGAGAGGGGAAGGGAAAGAGGCAGAGAGGGAGAGAGACATCAATGTAAAGTTGCCTTTCACCTGCTTCCAGCTGAGGACCTGTCTGGGGACCTGGCTTGCAACCTCCATTATGTGCCCTGGCTGGGGAATTGAATCAGTGACCTTTGGGTTCACAGGCCAGCTCCTTATCCACTGTGCCACCAGCCAGGGCCCCCATATGTAATAATTAGGTGGCTTTAAGGATTCAACTTAAAGGATTTAAAGAGGTGAATTATAATGAAAAAGATTAGAAAATAGTATCTGAGGGGTGTGGAAAAATTTTTTAATGTGTTAAGATTTATTTTCTTCAGTCAACCAACAAATAATTCATTTGTACCTGCGCTGAGTAGTTTCGACTGCTGAACACTGCTCATTCCACATACTTTAATCACTGTTTTATGCTTTAGCAATATTTTGTCAATAGTTCTGCAGAATAGTTTTAGTGATCATGTGTGAAAAACTGCTTGCATATATTTTATTCTTTTTGTCCTAGCAGTTTTCAAGGCAGAAATGGCATTGAAGGGTTGTCACTGCATATTTGTTGAATTCTCATCAAAAGTGTTTAGGATTTTTTTACTAGAGGGGCCATTCTTCAAAGGAAAAGCGTATCTTTAGAATTAGTTAAATATGCTATTGTGTTTTTTATAGAAGGCAGATAAAATGAGACTACATCAGACAAGTATTAATGTTATAGTTTGTAGTGACTTGTCCACGGTTACTTAATAAATGTTGGTAAAAGTTAGAGTAAAAGGAAAACAAAGAAAGGTAGTGATACTTATTTAAGATTTTTTTTTAAAAATCCATTATTTTCAGAGAGAAGGGCAGGGAGGGAGGAAGAAAGGGAGAGAAACATCAGTGTATATGGTTGGTTGCCTTTCACCTGCCTCCAGCTATGGAGCTGGCTGGAGACTTGGTTTGCAACCTGGTTATGTGCCCTGGCTGGGGAATCGAACCAGCGACCGTTGGGTTTGCAGGCTGGTGCCAATCCACTGAGCCACACCAGCTAGGGCTTATTTATTTATTCTTCAAGTGTTCTGGAATTTAGAGAAAGATTAGGCCTGTTGTCATTCACAGGACAGCATCTCCTGACCTTTCTCTTCCCTGTCCAAAAATACATATTTTTTTAATTGAAAAGGAAAGCAGATAAAATCAACTTTTTAATTCATACAGTCTATACAGCATCTTCTGCCTGTTTTTTAGTTCTTGGATTCATTAGAAATTTAAGTGTTTAATTTGCTGTTGCCTTTGAAAGAGAAGTTTCAGACCATTATCTAAAGTCTGTGGGGATTATATAATATAGCTTTGTGCTTTTCTAGTACTTCTGTGGCTCTTAAAACCTAGGTGAGTTCCATTTTAATTAAAATAGGAACTTCATAGCTTTGCTAATACAGATATGCATTTTTTCAAGTGGCAATATATTGTATTTTATAACCTATTTAAGAAATTTTAAGTATCAATTTATGTTATAAAATCAGCAAAAGATGCCTTTGGGTTTCCAAAATAGGTTTGATGACTTATTTAAACTTTAAATTTGAAATTTCAAGGATATCTTAGTTGTAGATTACATTAGGCTAGAAAAAAATATGGGCATTTTAGTGACTTGGTGACCTTATTTATTACTTAATTATTTTTTCAGCTAAATTTCAGTTCAGTTGATAATTTAAATCCAAGACAATATGCATTGGAGACTTCATTTTATATTAAAAAGTAGCATGTTACTGAATGTATTTGAAAGGAATCTGGAGTGATAGACATCAAACTGTTAACTGCAGTCATCTTAGAGTGGTAAGAGGAAACAATAGAAACTGAGAAGTTTTTAAAGCACCTATATATAATTCTGGACTTTCATCTTCAAAGGATGGTAAAATGTTTTTTGTTCTTTATCTTTTTTTCTATTTTATCCTAGGAATGATTATACAAATATTTTTTTACACTCATTTTATATTGAATTATAACATCAATGAATGTTCTGTAAAAGTGATACCTGTTTGTAAAGTACATTAAGATGAGCAGATAAAAGATCCTATCGTAGTGCAAAACTTCATAGCAGTTGTCCTCCTTGGGCTAGCAATGGTGTTAATAGCTGGTTTTGTCAGTTAATACTGAAAATTTCTCTGCAATAATTTATTGATTAAAAAAGATAAAATTAAAGATAAAATAAAAAAAGATAAAATTATTATTTACTGAACATTTTGGATGTTATTGAGCTATACAGGGTGCACACAATCAACTGGCAATAATTTTGCATCTCCTTATTTCATGTGCTGCTTATTAATTTTGAAAAACTGTTTCTAAGGTTATGATTTAACATCATTGTTTCAGATATAAAGTATTAAATTCTAGGAGCAGCCATCATGTCGAAGGAATACGACGTTAGAGCAACCATAATTTCTGGATTGAGTGCAGGGCAAACTGCTAAGGAAATTGCGGACTTCAATAACATCCCTTTACATACAGTTTACAACATAAAGAAGATGTATGACGCTGATCCCGATACCACCACACCAACAAGGAAAATGCATAAGGTATGCAAGGATCACACAAGTCCAGATACTATACACAGAATCCAGGAGATCATCAGTGAAGATCCAGGATGTTTCCCTTGATATTTTGAGAGAAGTAGTTGTACTGTGGATGAAGCAAGTCACAAATGGATGTCATTTTATCTTCCAACAAGATGGTGCACCAGCACGTAACACCAGAAAGATAACAAGAATTTCTCAGTGTCACTGTTCCTGAATTCTGGTCAAAGGAAATCTGGCCGCCTAGTTCATCAGATGCAAATCCGGTTTTTTTTTGTTTTTTGTTTTTGTAATTTGCTGGGAGGGAAAGGAGTAGGCGCAAATCCTTTATAAACTATTATGTTTGCTGCCATTTGTGAGAGAATAAGCAACCTCATTCCAATAAAAAGGCTGTTAAAGCTAAGATTGAAAACATGATGATGTCCATGAATAAAGAAAAGTTAAAGTATGCTCAAGATTCCAAAGTCGAATCCAGTCTATTGCAGCAAATGGAGGCCTTTTTGAACAATTTAAAAAATAATGACTATGTTTATGTATTTACACATAAGAATAAATTTATTTCAAAATATAACACTTCTGTGGTATGCTGTTTATTTTACTAAAATTTTTCCAGTTGATCGCATGCACTCATTATTGTATATACCATATAGTTCACTCATTTAAAGCGGTTTTTGGTAATATTTCACTGGTAATATTTCCAGTGAATTTTGGTAACATTTGCAATCATTATCACAGTCAATTTAAAAACACTTTCATTACGTCTAAAAGAAACCCTGTACTTTTTATTGCCCCCTACATTAATTCTCCCTGCCCCCAATCAACCCACTAATCTACTTCCTGTCTTTATTTTTGTATTCTGGACGTTAATATGAATATAATCATCCAATAGTATGTCAACATTTGTGACAAGCTTCTTTCAACATAATGTTTTCAAGGTTAATCAAAGTTGTTGCATATATCAGTGCTTTACTCCTTTTATGGCTGAATAATATTCTAGTGCATAGATATATCACATTTTATTTATTGACTTGCCAGGTGATGGACTTTTGGGTTGTTTCCACCTTCTGGCTGTTATGAATAATGCTGCTATAAACATTCAAGTATTTACTTGTGTCGATTAAACTAGTGAATAAGCCATCTGCAAAGAAGCTCATCACTGATTAGTGAATAATTTCTAGATTTCCAAGCTACAAGTGTCCCTCATTTTGTGCGTTGCTTTACTGTGCTTCACAGATGTTGTGCTTTTTATAAATTGGAGGCAAGACCCTCCACCAGCATAAAGCTTACAACTTGTTTTTTTGCCATACTCACTTCATTGTGGTGGTCTAAAACTGAACACGTAGTATCTCTGAGGTTTGCCTGTATTTGATTATGGGTTTTCTGTTCTGTTTTGTTTTTCTTTTGGTGGGTGACAGTAATGTTACATTGATTATGGTGATGCTTGTACAACTCTGTAAATATCCTAAAAGTTATTACAGCTACACTTTAAATGGGTGAATTGTATGGTGTGAATTACATCTTCATAAAACTGTTGTAAAAAGAGTACTTTAAAATTTTGAGCAGAGAGCCCTGGCTGGTGGTTCAGTGGAAAGGTGCTGGCCTTCGAACCCAAAAGTCACTGGTTCGATTCCCTACGAGGGTATATAACCAGGTTGCAAGCCAGGTCTCCAGCCAGGTGTGTAGCTGGAGGCAGGTGAAAGGCAACCATACATTGATGTTTCTCTCTCTCTCAGCCTCCCTCCCTTCCCTTCTCTCTAAAACTAATAATAAATAAAATCTTAAAAAATATAAAATTTTGAGCAGAGGAAGAAAACAGTCATCAATAAGCAAGATTTTATGTCAGTAGTTACAGTATACTTGGGAGAAAATTGCATTTTAAAACTGTTTTTCATAATAGCTTTTTTTTTTTTTTTAAGATTTGATTTCTTTTTAGAGAGAGGGGAAAGGAGGGAGAAAAAGAGGGAGAAAAACATCAGTGTGGTTGTCTCTCCCACACCCCCAGCTGGGGATTTGGCCCACAACCCAGGCATCTGCCCTGTTTGGGAATTGAACTGGTGACCCTTTGTTTTGCAGGCTGGCACTCAATCCACACCAGCCAGGGCTCATGATAACTTTTTTTTTTTAATTTTTATTGATTATTTTTAGAGAGAGGGGAAGGGAGGGAGGCAGAGAAGGAGAGAGACATCAATGTATGGTTGTCCTTCACCTGCCTCCAGTTATGGACCTGGCTGGAGACCTCGTTTGCAACCTGGTTATGTGCCCTGGTTGGGGAATCAAACCAACGACATTTGGGTTCACAGGCTGGAGTCTTATCCACTGTGCTACCAGTCAGGGTGAATGATAACTCTTAACTCAGTACTTCTCTATTGGAAGATTTGGCTCATTTATTATTATTATTATTATTATTATTATTATTATTATTGGAAAGTTAATCTATGCTCATTATTCCACTCCCCAGAAATAATTTGCTGTTAATAGTTTGCTCTATATATGCCTTTAGATTCCTTTCATACACATACATATATGCAACATGTATTTTTCAGTGAAAATGAAATCTCACTAGGTTTCTGTTTTCCACTTTCCTTTTTAATTCAATTTAATTTATTTTACATTAAAAAAAAAAAAAAAAAAAAAAAAAAAAAAAAGCAGAATCAGATCTCCATAGAAGAATGGGCCATGATGAACTCCACAGTTATCTGTTACAAATGAATATGGATGGCAACCAACCATATCCACCTGTTAGGTGGGGCTGACCTAAGTAAGTGTGATTTAACCATTCAACTAAAAAAGAAAAACTTTGCTTATATGTATATGGAAACTCCCTGTACATTTTTCAGCAATTTCCTATAAATCTATAATTATTTCAAAATAAAAATTAAAAAATACATTGCTCTTATTAGGAAGATGCCAACCTCCAGAAATTGAGGTAGCAAGAACCAATTTGTTAAAAACCAAGCAAAAGTACTCTCCAAGAGAAAAGGGGAATCTTCCAACTTATCTTTCTCTTTCTTTTTTTTTTAAAGCAACCTGATTGAAGCATATTTTTTCTACCATAAAATCTGCTCATTTACTGGTTTTTTAGTAACTTAACAGAGTGGTGCAACCATCACCATGAATCCGTTTTAGAATATTTTCATCCTCTCAGTAATTAGATCCCTCATGCTCATGTAGTTAATGCTCTTTTTCACCCGTAGTTCTATTCTAGGCAGCCACTAATCTTTCTTTTTCTATAGATTTCATTCTGGACATTTCATTATAATCATACAAAATGTGGTCTCTTGTATCTGGCGTCTTTCACTTAGTAAAATGTTTATGAGCTTCAAAAAATAGCATGTGTCAATGTTTGTGCCTTTTTATTGCTGAATTGTATTACATTTTATGGCCACACTTAATTTTGTCGATCCATTTACCATTTGATGGACATGTAGGTTGTTCCCAGCATCAGGTTATTTTTGGCTATTTATCTGGCTTTATTGGCAGTATATCTGGGGAGATTTTTAAAATTAATAACTTAAAATTGCAAGTTTTTTCTTGCTGTAATCTTTAAAAAACACTTATTTCATTGTAGGATATGCTGTCATTTATTTAAATAGTGATATTAGTGGATGTTTTTGAATTTTTCTCATTTTTCACTTTATGAACAGCCGTGCAGTGGGTATTCTTTCACGTGTTTTTTTGTATGTGTGTTTTTGTGATACAGAGTTCTAAAGGTGGAATTTCTGAATCAAAGGGCATAAACATTTACAGATTTAGTAAGATATTGAAGACCAGGAAACTTTCTAGTCATAATTCCATTTGATAATGAACGTCTCTTGTTAATGTTATTTGTACATTTGTGTGTGTTTAGTTAGCCAAGGAAAAGCAAGTTCTGCTTGCTGGAGTTAATATGTTAAGAAAAAAAATGTTTTTATGTTGAAGATAATAGGAACATGTCTACTTCAAGGTCTCTAGTGTGATAAAATGCATGTGCAATTCAGAAATATTTCTTAATATTTTACTTTTCTTTGTATTAGAACCATCTACTATAAAGTTTGGTGACTACTATAAAAGTTATAGAGCCTGCATGGAAGTACTTTTAGTTAAAAACCACTGGGTAATTTCAAATGGTGGCATAATCGTTATGAATTAGAATCATCAGTTTCAAGAGTGGTCTCTCTTCCTATTTTCCCAATATTTCCAATATTCTGTGTAAGTGACAATGCTGAAGCCAAATAGGTCTAGTCCTGAGCTCCATTGCTCAGCCTCCTACTGTATTTTTCACATGTACCTGAAATATGTGTATATTTCAGATATGTGTTTATCTTCTTATCAAGGCTATAAAGTAAGTTTTTAATAAGGTGACAATAAAACATGGGCTTTGTTAGACACCTTGACTTTGAATTTTGAAAAAAGTCATTAAAGGTAGTCATTCTTTTGCTGCTTTTGTATCAAAGAAAAAGTTATGATTAATAAATATTTGTGTTAATTTGTCAAGTTGTTTAAAGAATAGTGTCTAGAGTCAGATTCATTACAGTTTTTTGACTTCAGTAAATGTGTATATCTCAGGTGGTACCAACAAATGGATTTGTGATCATGTCCTTAGTGCCTTTTGAGGCAGGCTGCTTTTGTATCATAACTTTATTAGGATGAATTTTCCTTTTCTTTCCAAGTGAAGGCTTAAGAGATGGAGTAGCTAGTATTTTTCTTAAGGAATATTATATTCCTGTTACTATATTATTGTTATATTGTATAGTAAAGAAATTAATAAATTGTATTCCCTGTATTGGGAATTTTAAGTAATATGCTGTTAAGCTATCTGAACATTCCAAATAAAGAGCTTACTCCTTCAACAATTTCATAGCGAGAACCCAGATTTCTGATTATAATTTAGTCCCTTCTTGATTCTTTAATATTTAAAGTATTGTTAACAGTGATAGAACATTCTTAGGACCTTGTTGTATTTCAAGATGGCCTCCTAAGTTCTTGTTTCCTTAAAAAAAATTTTCTTTTGTTCCTTCTGTTGTGAGCCCGGTAAAGATAATTTCTTCTTATGTTCTTTGTTCTGCGCAATCCTAGCTCTTTTCCAGTTTGCCCTTTAACTATGCATATGCACATTGGGAACCCAGGTAATCTGGACTTGTTAGAATCATATGCAAGTGAGAACTAGTAGGTGTTGTCAGGTGAGAGAACTTGGGGACATGAGAGCTTTAGATGTTGGATTTTAAGATTTTAGATTTCAGGTTTGTTTTTTTCAGGGTTCATATTATGGAAGTTGGTGGATCCTCTGATCATTTATAGTTTCTATATTACATTCAGATAATGGAATGAAGCCTTCAGAGGTTTCAGGCCTGCCATTATTTGTCTGTAATTTTATTTACTAATCTGCATGATGTTATTTTGCTTGCTATACACTAGTGATAATACTTAAAAAAATATTCTTACCTTGGCAGGAATAAATTTGTGTGAAAAACCCAGAGAAAGTAAAAACTAAAGTTATATAATAAATTTATGCTTTATCTTAAACATAAAAAATTGTAGGCCCTGGCTGGTAGCACAGTGGTTAAGGTGCCGGCCTGCGAACCCAAAGGTCACAGGTTCGATTTCCCAGCCAGGGCACATAACCAGGTTGCAAACCAGGTCTCCAGTCAGGTCTGTGGCTGGAGGCAGGTGAAAAGCAACCATACATTGATGTCTCTCTCCCTCTCTGCCTCTCTCCCTTCCCCTCTTTCTAAAAATAATGAAATAAAATCTTAAAAAAAAAAAAAATTGTAGAAGCCAAATGGATATATTTGGATTAATAAGAGACTATAGTTTTATGTCATATTTTCAGAAAAATGGAAATGAATGTTCAACTATGTTAAAGCGATTATCTCCATATAAATATGATATTCTAATTTGCATAGAAAACAATTACCTGGTATATTAGCTGAGAAGTTTATTAGGGATCACTTCAACATAACTGGAAGTTCTGTGTTTCCTGTTTTTCACAAACTTTGGAAAAATTAGGTTTCAGATTGCTTAACATTTGTTTATGGCATTGCTTTTTATTTCCAGTAAATACATTCAATCTTCATTATTTTTTACTGAAGAAAAGTAAAACTGCTAACTGAAGAGAGTTATTGAGCATGGCTTATTGATAGCCTTTTATTGGGATGACCCAAGAGCCTGTTTAATTTTTTCATAAAATAAAAGACACGTTTTTTAATTTTTATTGATAATTTTATTGATTTAGATGTTTTGAGTATGTCAGCTATCTCATGCTATTGGCTTCTAGTGGGTAGAGGTCAGGGGTGCTGCTAAACATCTTCTAAAGCATAAGACTGCTCCAACAGCAAAGAATTATTTAACCAAAATGTCAGTGGTACCAGGAAACTTCAAAAACTACTTTTGAAATGTTTGATAAGCCATAGCACCTTCTCCATATACTGTATGAATCTGTTTTTGTATTTCAGTTGCATTTTTACTTTCTTGAAATAATAAAGCATAATATGCCAAAAATGTTGCGTACCGTCTTCCATCTTCAATATTAAAATAGCTGCACAAAAATTCACCAGCTTTGCCCTGGCTGGTGTGGCTTAGTGGAAAGAAGCCAGCCTGCGAACCCAATCTAAGGGAAAAGAGATAAGTGCCTGTGACTAAATAGTCAGGTATTGCATATTTTAAAAATTCTTGTGGCACACCATTTGAAAATTGTTGAGTTAAATAATCAAGAATTCCTTAATGCAAGTCCGAGGAATTGAATTGGTATTTACTTATTTATTTATTTTAAAAGATTTTATTTCTTTATTTTTAGAGTGAGGGGAAGGGAGGGAGAAAGAGAGGGAGAAAAGCATCAATGTATGGTTGCCTTTCCCCTGCCTCCAGCTACAGACCTAGCTGGGGACCTGGCTTGCAACCTGGTTATGTGCTGTGGCTTAGGAATCGAACCGGCGACCTTTGGGTTCACAGGTCAGCACCTATCCACTGAGCCACCAGCCAGGGCCTAGTAATGTATTTAAAGAGGTCTGTGTTTATCTTTTCTAAATTATGCTGCTTATTATTCCTTGATATTCAGACTTAGTTTCATTAATATGCCCCTTATGAATGATTACAGATTATGCATATGTATATGATTGTATATGTAATAAATTATAAACTTTATGAAACCTTATGGTATTTCTTTGATACAGTTGAAAGTCTTAACAATGAGCAACAATGGTTAAATTTAGGAAAGACAGTCCACCTGAACATCAGAATTGCATATTAGGGCCCTGGCTGGTGGCACAGTGGATAAGGCACTGGCCTGTGAACCCAAAGGCCGCTGGTTTGATTCCCAGCCAGGGCACATAACCAGATTGCAAGCCAGGTCTCCAGTCAAGTCCATAGCTGGGGGCAGGTGGAAGGCAACCATACATTGATGTCTCTCTCCCTCTCTGCCTCTCTCCCTTGCCCTCTCTCTAAAAATAATAATAAAAAAAAAAAAAAAAAAAAGAATTGCATATTAGTTAATATAGGGTTAGTCTCATGTTGATCTTTATTGTTCATTTTTTTGTTGTTGTTACATTAAAAATCTTTTTAAATTTTAGGGGGAAAAAAATAGTGGCTTTGATGTCCTATACCACAATATGAAACATGGACAGATATCGATAAAAGAACTAGCAGATTTTGTAAGAGAAAGGTATGTATTTTTTTTTTCTGTCATTCAACAAGTTAAATTGTAGAATATAATTGAAAAAAAATGGTTGTAAAGGAATCAAGTACAGTTGTTAAAAATATACTTTAGTTGGGTTGGCCAAAGTTTGCATGGATTTTTTGGTAAAAATAAAAGATGCATTTTCCATTTTCACCAATAAGTTTATTGATTTGGATATTTTGAATATGTCAGCTATCTTCTGCATGGTATAACATTGATTGTTCTCAATTAATGTCTTGATTTGATTGCTATCAACTTCATCTGGGCAACCCAACTGTGGAGCATCATTGTCAGTGAAAAATCTCCAACATGAAACTTTGCAAATCACTTTTAATCTATTCAATCAATCCCAGCACCTTTTCCGTATGCTGCACAATTTTTTTTCATTGTTGTATTTCAGTTGTGTTTTTACCTTTTTTTTGAAATGATAAAGCATAATATGCTAAAACGTGTATCTTTCCATTTTTTAACATCAAAATGGATACACAGGAATTCACCAATTTTGGTAAGTTTTTAAAAAATGCACGCTGATGTGACAGCTGTCTCAATACAATCTTAACAAAATTGTTTTGAATGAAGGTAAAGACAAATTAAGAGCTACTAGAGCCATCTTATGGAAATAAAAACAAAAGTTTTGGCCAACTTCCATGCTGGAAGACCCCCGACCTCTGTGGCCTGTTAGGAACCAGGCTGCAGAGCAGGAGGTGAGCTTGAATGTGATGTGCTTGAATCATCCTGAAACTATCCTTTTTCCCACCTCATGGCCCCTGGTCCATGGAAAAATTGTCTTCCATGAAACCAGTTCCTGGTGCCAAAAATGGTTGGGCACCGCTGCTTTAAAGTAGTGGTTATCTGTGATCTACACATACAGAGGACCAAATAGTGGCTCCAAGTGACGTTTGTTAAACCGGTTTACACATCACTGCTTGAAAATATTATGTATATATTTTTCATTGAATGTGATAGCAGGGTGATGGGTGATATAGAAATATTGAGGAACTTTGAAGGATAAAATATTGTCACTTCTTTAAATAAAAATGTCAGTAAATATACCAAAATAACTTGATTTTTGAACTTATAGTTTGATTATGTATTGTTATAACTTTTATTTAAAAAATTTCTAGGCACTTGCTAGATTCTGGGAAAAAAGTGGTAAAGATACAATTTCTGGCTACATAGAGTTAACTGACAGGTAGGAATTGGAGAACAAACTTTTTCATGTAACACCAGTCCTCTTCTTACGGCCTCCCTCTCTCTACTGGAGTTAACAGGGAGTCCAAAAGCTCTAAGTACTATGGATGAAGCTGTCTCTGTCTGACATCTGTGCCACCATTGGCCAGGTGCAAAGGAGGAGCCCCAGAACTCTATATCCCTGGAATGTCCCCTAGCCTGCCTTCTTCCTCAACACTGCATCATTACTGTAACTAACTACCTTGAGACCATCAAAGCAGTTGTCATTATGCCTTTTAGCTCTGTTTATGTCAGTCACCATAAGAAGTCTAGGACTCTTGGGGCATCTCTTCTTTGCCTAGAATCTACTCCTTTATGATTCTGTAAGCAGTGAGGCAACCCCTCTTTCCACTCTCTCTTCCCTGCTGTATTTGTCTTTATAAAAATTAAACCATCTGATATAAGCAATATTTATTTATTTATCCATCTTAGAATATAAACCTCATAAAAGCAGGGATTTTATTTTGTGTGTCATTTTTGCTTATTACTCTATTTCCTACACTTGGGAGGGTGCTTGCTCCTTTATGGGCCCTCAGTAAGATTTTTTTTTAAATTATTTTTATTTTTAAATTCTAGTTCACATACATTATTAAGTTAGTTTCAGGTATACACCCCAGTGATTAAATATCATACAACATATTCACATCCATCCGACATCATACATAGTTACTAGAATATTATGGACTATAGTTATGAGAATATTATGGACTATATTGTCTATGTTGTATTTTACATCCCCATGACTATTCTGTAACAACTCATCCCTCAAACCTCTCTCCCATCTGGTAGTCATCAAAATGTTCTATCTGTAAGTCTTTCCGTTCTGCTTATTCATTTATTTTATTTTTTAGATTCAATTATTGATAGATATGTATTTATTGCCATTTTATTGTTCGTATTTTTTTATGATTTTTTTCTTCTGAAAAAAAGACCCTTTAACATTTCCTGTAATAATGGCCTGGTGGTGATGAACTCCTTTAGATTTTTTTTTTTTTTTTGGTCTAGGAAGCCCTTTGTCCGTTGATTCTAAATGACAGCTTTGGTGGTTAGAATAATCTTGGTTGTAGGTCCTTGCGTTTCATCACTTTGAATACTTCTTGCCAGTCTCTTCTGGTCCGCAAAGTTTTGGTTAAGAAATCAGCTGTCAGTCTTATGGAAGCTCCATTGTAGATAACTGCTTTGTTTCTTGCTGCTTTTAAGATTCTTTGTCTTTAGCCTTTTGCATTTTAATTGTGATGTATCTTGGTGTGGGCCTCTTTGGGTTCATCTTATTTGGGTCTCTACCCTTCCTGGACTTGTATATCTTATTTCCTTCACCAAGTTATGGCGGAATCTTTTTATTATTTTTTTCAAATAGGTTTTCCATTTCTTGCTTTCTTTCTCCTTCTTCAGGCACCTCCAGGCTGTGAATGTCTCCCCGAGGCTTCTTATACTGTCTTCATTTTAGGGGGCTCTTTTTTTTTTTCCTGTTTGCTGTTCTCATTGGATGTTACTTGCTTCCTTACATTCCAAGTTGCTGATTTGATTCTAGGCCTTCTGTACTCTACTGTTAATAAACCATAAATTATTCATTTCGGTTAGTGTATACTTCATTTCTGACTGGTCCTTTTTTATGTTGTTGAAACTCACTAACTTCATTGAGCATCCTAATAACCATTGATTTGGACTCTGCATCTCCATTTTTCTTGTCTCCATTTTTTAAGTTTTATTCTGTTCTTTCATTTGGGCAGACTCCCTGTGTTTGTTTCTGTGTATTAGGTAGAGCTGCTATGATGTCTTACAGGCTTGATGGAGTGGTCTAATGTAGTAGGTGTTCAGTGGGGTCCAAGGGCACAGTCTTCATGATCACCCAAGTAGGACACTTGAGGTGTGCCTTATGTGTAGGCTGTGTATAACCTCCTCTTGTAGATGAGCCTTGATCGCTGCTGGCACCTCAGTGGGAGGGATTTACCTTCTGGTTGATTAGCTACAGGACTGGCTTTGACCAGCAACCTCTGACCTCCAAGCATTGTGGAGGATCAGCTGCACAGGAGCCTTCCACCCAGAGTGGGACTTACTTTAGCACTGCTCTGGTGCTCACTGAATTTGTCCTTTGTGTGTGTGGTTTGTTGAGGTGGTTGGGTGGTGATGGTTTGACATGATCTGAAGCTATCCACTGAGAATGCTGGTTCTGGTGCCTCCCTGGAGCTGTGGACCAAGGGATCAGCTGCTGCCTGTGTCCTACCCAGGGTCATCCAACATGAGCTACAAAATAAGCTGCAGAATGCTGCTTGTAATGGGCTTGGAGGTGCCCAGGCAAGGCCTGTGAACCAATGCTGCTTCCTCCTACTGTCACAGCTGGGGTCACTTAGTGCGAGCTATAGGGCATGCTGAGGCGAGCTGTTGCTTGTTGAGAGATTGTAGTAAAATCTGAAGCATGAACCAAGATAGGCCATTTGTTGGGAGAAGCCACTTGAAACAGTTTGGTGGGCCTGAAAGTTGAGTGGGGGCCGGGCCTCAGGGAATCACCAGGGGTGGGTAAACAGTGTGAGCCAGGTTGATGGAGTCCCAGATGTGGCACCTACCATCAAAGGAACATTGGTCTTTGCCATCACTTCTCACTGAGAGAAAGCTGTCCCGTAGGTTTTGCCCTGATTCCAAACAATTTATTTCATTCCCGGGTGTCTCTGATCTTTTTCAAGCTGCTGCCCCATTGCTAGAGCTCAGAGGGAATGAATCTAAGAAGTCTGTTTAAGAAAAGCCTCATTGCTTCTGTCTCTGGAAACCAGTGGGGGTTGGGACAGTAGAAGAAACTCAGGAGAATTTGCATAGAGGCCCCCTGGTCCTAGAATGTAGGTAAACCCACCCACTCTGGGAATCATCACCAGGGCAACAACCAATCATATATGGGAAGTGGCTGGGTCTGTGAATGTTTCTGGACCTTGGGGGCCTCTGAACAAATGGACTCTGCTGAGAGACTAGCAGTTTCCTCCTCTGCCCCAGTCCCCACAGTTTGGTTTTCATAGCCAGAAGGAATTGTGGCTTTATTTTCCCCCCAGCACTGAACCATTGAGCTGTGCAGTTTGGTCTTGCGCCAGGAGCGTTATTACCCAGGTGTCCCTACTTTTTTTTTCATGTGACTGTGCAATCTGCTGGTCTTCCACGGCCGCTCTCCTTCAGCAGCTGCTGTGCTGCAAAACCATGTTCCCAAACCCTGTCCTCTCTGTCCTGGCTCCACCCCTCCTACCTGCCAGGATGAGTAGTTCTTCCTTATATCTTGGTTTGTTGGACTTATGTGCAGCTCATTTCTCGTCTCTAGTTTTGAGGTGGGTGTATACCTTTATAGTTGTGGAGGGAAATACCATATGTCTATCTATACCTCTATCTTGGCCAGAAGTCTAGGCTGTTTTCTTTTTGAACATTTTTATTCATTTTTAGTTTTAAACTTTATTGTTGACATAATTACAGATGCCTCCACCTGCCTGCTTTGCCCACCTCCACTCAGCCCGGGCCCCCACTCCCTCTGGCCATCACCACATCGTTGTCTGTGTCTCTGGGTTAGCACATATGTTCATTCCTTGGCTGATCCCTTCACCTTCTTTCATCCAGTCACTCCCTCCCTTTTTCTTCCCCCAACAGCTGTCAGTCTACGTAATCTATCCATGACTGTTTTATTTTTATTTTTTAAGATTTCATTATTTTTCAGAGAGCGGGGAAGGGAGAGGCAGAGAGAGAGAGAGAAACATCAATGTATGGTTGCCTTTCACCTGCCTCCAGCTATGGACCTGGCTTGCAACCTGGCCATGTTGCCCTGACTGGAAATCGAACCAGCGACCCTTGGGTTCACAGGCTGGCACCTTAGCCACTGTGCCACCAGCCAGGGCTCTTTTTTTTCTTTTTCCTGAACAGGTTTTTATTACACAGAGGGGATAGGTCTTAGGTCTCAGTCCTTCTTGGCTGCAACCTTCCTCATGGCTGCAAGGACATTGCTCAGCTCCTCTCTCTTCCTCTTGGCACGGATGTGTGTCCCCACCCTTTTCTTGATGAATTTCAGGGCCTTCTTGTCCTTAGAGACCTTGAACAGCTCCATAGCACACCATTCATGGGTGCAAAGCGACATACCTCTCGGATCATGTCCCGCATGAACTTGGTGTGTTTGGTGAAGTGCCCACGGCGGCGGCTGAGCCTCGGCTTGCTCACGTTGTCACCTTGTGGCCCTTGTTGAGACCCATGCCATTGGGTAGAGGAGAGCCATGGCTGCTGCTCTTCAGTGGCTACTGTGGCGGAAGCTGTTTCTATTTTGTTTTCAGTTTATTTTGTTCATTAGATTCCACATATAAATAAGATCATATGGTGTTTATCTTTGTCTGACTGGCTTATTTAATTTAGCATAATAATTTCCAGGTTTATTGATGCTGTCGCAAAAGGTAAGATTTCCTTCTTTGAACAGCAGAATATTAGGCTATTTTCTTATTGTTGCATTTTAAGAGTTCTTTGTGTATTTGGGATAACAGTTTTTTTTTTCCAGGTGTGTCTTTTGCACATAGTTGCTCTCAGTCTGTGACTTGTCCTCTCATTTTCTTTCACAGAGTAGTTTACATCTTAATGAAGTCCAGTTTAAGAATGATTTCTTTCACAGCTTGTGTGTCTTTGGCATTGTATCTAAAAGGACTATATCCAAGGTCAGCTAGGTTCTCTCCTGTGTTATCTTCTAAGGGTTTTATAATTTTGCAGGTTGCTTTATTGTCTTTGATTTTCAGCAGTTCTACCATGGTATGATTAAGCGTAGATACCTTTTAATTTATCCCCTTAAGGTTTGTTGGGCTACTTGGACCTGTGGTTTTGATGTCCTTTGTCAATTTAGAAAATACTTCATTTTTATTTCTGTAGATAGTTCTTCTGACACATTTGTTTTCTTTTAACATATGTGTTAGGATTTTTTGCTTTGTCCTTTATTTCTCTTCTGATTTTCATTCTTTCATCTCTGAGCTCTGTTCCAGGAGATTCTACTCACCTCTCCTCTAGTTTACTAATTCTCACTGCAGTATAATGAATTTACTGTTAAACCTTATGTGTTGAGATACTAACTTTTGTATTTTTCCTAGAATTTGTATTGTTTTTCAAACTTGTTTTTCCTACACTTTTGAAAGATTTCTAGTTTTCTTCGGGAATTCTTGATTTACTCTTATCTCCTTGAACATAAGACATAAGCTCGTAAGATGTAAGTTTTATAATCTCAGCTTTTGAAACATTGCTAATTTGTTCCTGTTGGTTTTTGTTCATCATGTCTTGTCCCCTTATGTGCCTGGCGGCTTTATGAATGTGTATAAGACATCCATATAGGATCCAGTATCAGGGTTTGAAAAGATATGGGTCTCTTTGAGGGTTTGCCTATTTATGGTTCATCCTTACTCTTGAAGTCTCAACTTAGAAGGGCATGGAATTTCCCATGCTTCTCACCATTGGCAGGTCTGAATCTATAATTTTGTCTCCCTTACCCTGTGAGGCTGTGAAAAACACTACTCCACTTCTCGGTCTTAGTTGCTGCTTCTCGATGCCCCCAAGGGAAAAGCTGCCCTACATTCTGACTCACTCCTCTGGATATTCTTCTCTGGGGTCTTGGCCTACTGAATCTTAACTGCTTCTTTAGTTCTCAGATGCCTTTCAGTCACACGCCTCTTTATCCCCACATGTTTTTCTAGTTTTCCTCTTTGGGAGGTTTTTGTATCTGTTCATTATTATTGGAAATTGAACCCCTTTTTCCTTTCTTGCTGTAGACTTACTCATTGAGATACTAACTTTTTGTTGTTGTTTATTTATTTTTTAAAGATTATTTTTAGTGAGGAAGGGAGAGAGGTAGAGAGGGAGAGAAACATCAGTGTATGGTTGCCTTTCATCTGCCTTCAGCCATGGACCTGGCTGGAGACTTGGCTTGCAACCTAGTTATGTGCCCTGGCTGGGGAATCGAACCAGCAACCTTTGGGTTTGCAGGCTGGAGCCTTATCCACTGTGCTACCAGCCAGGGCAAGATACTAATATTTCTAATATCCAAGTACTACCTTTGTAACATAATACATTTAAAAAGATGAAAAAATTTAAAGAAGTAGAAAAAAGTCACAATGCCAGCAGTAAGAGGCATATACAGTTATAGTTCCTTTTTGTTAGAGTGGGTTACAGGTATGGGATAGGGGAAGAGTTTGGAGATAAGCTTAGTTTGGATAATCTGAGTTTGAGGTGATTAAGATACGAGTAGAATTGTGCATGAGGTATTTAGATATTAAACCAACAGCAGCGTGGAGATCTGGATTTGGACATTAAAAGTAGTAAGTTAAAAAAAAAAGTAGTAAGTTAGTTGAACCTACTATCAAAGTAAATGGAAGGACATTGGTGGCTGTAACTGTTCCACTGCTAAGGGTAGCACACACAGATTGAGCAGTGACCAGGTAATTAGGGAGAGGTCAGATGGAACTTAACTTTTATAGTGTGAAGAAGGCCAGCACAGCCTCATATTTTGTGTATGTAGGTTATGTGTTTACAGGAAATTTTTTTATCCTGTATTTAAAGGCTTTGGTTGATACTTCTGAGAAGCCTAAAATCCTATAAGGTAAATGGTAGTTATATAAGAAACAGTGTGCTAGTGTGAAACACTTATTAGTATTTTACATCAAATTGCAAAATAAATTAAGCCCTAAGGTTCAGGATTTCAGACTTGCTAATAATTCATATTTAGTATTATACAAGATTATTATCAATCTCTTGTTCTATTAAATGTGTATAATAAAATGTGTATAATGAAATCATAATATTGAATAATCAAACTATATTAAGTATACTAATTATCAATAATAAATGACTTTTACACTGAATCATTTTATAGAGCAAGAATACAAGAAGCAGCATTTTTGTATTTTCTGTTTAAATAATCATTGGTACTAATGACAAAAAGCAATGGTGATTTCATTTAAGTTTTCTTGATGATATGTTATTTTAATCCTATACCAGACTAGTTAAGTAGATGTGTACAAAGGCTATCTAGAGATAAGCCAGAAATTCGTGACCACATACCTACTTACTTTTAACATATAATCGGAGTTATCTTTTTGTTTCTGTAGTTTTAATTATATTTTGATAACTTTGCTATAGTTATTAAACAAGAGATATTATAACCTGGAAATTTGATTTAACAGAGCTACAATAGAAGAGGCGTACTCCAGGTCAATGACAAAACTAGCAAAATCTGCAAGCAATTACTCACAACTTGGGTGAGTTAATTTCTTTGGCAAACTCTTTTCCAGTGTTGATTTAGGCAGTTCTTCAGTATATTAGGTTTTGTTGAGGATGTAATAGTTCATTAATGTAAAATGTGTAATAATGTACTTAACTTAAAATGTATCTGTGACTATATTGTTGACATCACTGAAAATGTAATTGAACTTGCTGAATTACTTAATTCAGCCAAAGCATGTGCAACTTTATTTTCCCCCTTTTATTAAAAGACAGTCATTCAGTAGTTAATTTGGAGATTTATTAATATTATGTGTAATTCATATTCTAGTTTTCTGTAGGTTCATATAAATACTGCTGAACAGTGATCTTTAAAAACTCAATATGTAACTGTTGAAATATTAAAATGCATTAAAAATGTCTCATGATTTTTATAGACTATCATTAAATCTTTTTAAAGAATTTGTGTTGAAGAAATGCATTTTTTGGAAAATAAATATTAATAATAAGACTACATTTAAAATGAGATGTGCTTATAGCCATAACAACTCTGGGAAGAATAATTATATAAATTTGAATCATAACAACTATGGAAGGAATACTTTTTCTGATTTAATTATCTAAAATTTGGGGAGAGGTTATATTTTTAGCTCAGATGTGAAAATAATTTGTTTAACACAAAGATTTTTATAGTGATATTTAGTAAAGATTCCTCTTTTTATGGTTTTCTGATGATTCTAGGAATCCCCTGAAGTTTGATATAAAGTTTTGTGTTATTTTAACTCATTTCTGATGAAGGTATTTACCAGCTATCAGATTGAAATGGTTTTATGATTCAAAAAACTGGTTAAGAATGACTGCTTTATGAAAGTATTCTCTAGTGTCATTGAGTGAGTTTAAATAAAAGTCTTTCTACTTTGTGGACTGGATAAAGAGAAGTTGGACTCTCAGTTCATTCTGGGGTAGTGACACTGTCCGTGATGTAAGTGCTGACAGCCACTACTAAGAGAACATTCGTAGCTCCGTACATTATCACCTTCACTAAGAGGAGAGCAGGAACTGGTAGTTGCTTAATTTTGTTTTTTTCCCTCCCAGTTCTCCCCCAATTCTTCCCCCCTCCCTCTCTCGATGTAACTTCCTTCTTCCTTCTTTTTCCATCTTTCTCCTCACTTTTCCAGTACCCTTCTATTTCTAACATGCCTCCATTTAAATGTGCCTCTTTTAAAACACAATTTCTGCTTTATTTGCCATAGTGGAAGGGTCAGAAAGTAACTAGAATAACAAATTGGCTATTAAAAAAAAAGATTTTATCTTTTTACTTTTAGAAAGAGGGGAAGGGAGAGAGAAAGAGAGGGAGAGAAACATCAACTCTTGCAAGGCCAGCAACCCAGGCATTCCCAGATAGGCTATTGAACCAGCAACCTTTATATGCTTTGTGGGATGACACCCAACCACCTGAGCCATACCAATCAGGGCTGGCCATGGTTTTACTGTAGGAAATCCTAATTTTAATCACCAGGTGAGAGAGAGAAAAGACACAGGTTGACTTAAGTTGTGTTTCCTGATAATAGAGTTACTGACAACATTTCTATCTTTGGAATGTGTGCTTTTCATTATAGACAATGGTGTATTTTTGTGTGTTAATGTCATCTGAAGATCATGAAGATTTAAAATATTAATGTTTTTGTTTACTCCTGCATATTTAGGCAAGAAATTGAATTTTACCTTTCTGTATTTAGTAGCACTTAAAAATATTTTGGATTTATCAGTTTTCTTTGTTAGTATTTATCATACATACATGTGTATTACTTGACTAGAAAAAAGTTGTATATATCAAATTTGTAAATGAAATGATATTTAAAATTCCTTAAACCTATATTTTAAAAAATGTTGAACAACTTTTCACTGTAAAGAATCCTTTGGTAAAGGGATACTTCTATCTTATCTGCTTTGTGAAGTCTAGATTATCATGTGTCAGTTTACATGAAGTGATGTACAAGGCTTTCAGTGCTGTAGCAAGTGGATACATTTTAGGTATCTTTTTTTCTTTGAACATTTTCCATCTAACTACATGCCAGATTTAGTGCTGATGAGATTTCAAAGTGGGAAGTGAAATCTAGTAAGAATAATCCTAAGTATTTGAATAATCCTCTTTGAATTTCTTTAATGTTTAAAATGAGCATTGTTGGCTTTCCTGCTGGGTAGGAAATGTAATAGTTGGCAGAGTACATATTAGGATAAGTAATTTCATTCTTTGCCTTTTTTTAAAAAAAGATACTATTTATTATTTTTAGAAAGAGGGGAAGAAAAAGAGGCAGAGAGGGAGAGAAAATATCCATATATGGTTGCCTTTTACCTGCCTCCAGCTGTGGACCTGCCTGGAGACCTGGCTTGCAACCTAGTTACATGCCCTGACTGGGGATCAAACCAGCGACCTTTGGGTTTGCAGGCCGGTCCCTTATCCACTGTGCCACCAGCGAGGGCCTCTTTGCCCTTTTGACTTAGTCCTTTTGCTGGTATTTGTTTTATTTTCTGTTAGAAGCTTTGTCATAGAACTAAGCAAGTACCGTTGAAAATATTTTAGGACGTACCTGAGGAAAGCATAGGGTAAAATTATTCTTAGATTATCCTTTATTGACCAAATTCATTTGAATCATTGGCATCCTTGGTACTATCTAAGCTATTACTGTTATAATATAGTAAGTAATTCTTGAAAGTATTTGAACTGGCTGAAAATATTAACTCCTCAATATTGAGAAAAGATACGAAAGTATGTCATGCATCCTGTTCCATGTAGTAGAAAGGGGACACTCTAGCATTTGTGGAAGTACACAGGTAGATAAAATTATAATGCCTCTAAAAGGTTTTAGATAACAGTTTTAAAATAAGTCTGTCTAATAATGATGGAGGCACTAAAAACATGCAAAATTTAACTTTTTCATGTTCAAATTCAAAGGAGCTTTTATTATTGATGAAGCATTTTAAATGGAGACAGTGATTAATTAGAAATGCTTCTGATACAATTCTAAATTGCCAAATCAACTCAGAAAACAATTAAGTGAAATCCATGGCCAGACATGTGATAAATAGTTAAGAGATTTCTGAACCTCAGTTATACAGAAATAGTTTATTTAATTAATCAAGGATTTTAAAAGTAAGGTCAGTTTGTTAGTCATTTAATTTTTAATTTTAATTTCATCTATTACCAAATTAAAATGGTGGAATAGAACATTATTAATTCAACTTGTATTTTAGTAAATTATTTTCGTGTTTTCTTTTCCTTAGAACATTTGCACCAGTGTGGGATGTGTTCAAAACATCTACAGAGAAATTAGCTAATTGTCACTTGGATCTTGTTAGAAAATTACAAGAATTAATAAAGGAAGTTCAAAAGTATGGAGAAGAACAAGTAAAGTCTCATAAAAAGGTATCACTTTTTCTTGTTAAAGGGTTGATTGGTCAGATACTGAGTGTTTTACAGTTTTGTTTTGTTTTTTAAGACTGTATTCATTATTTTTAGAGAGAGGGGAAGGGAGGGAGGAAGAAAAGGAGAGAAGCATCAATGTATGGTTGCCTTTCACCTGGCTTGCAGCCTAAGTATGTGCCCTGACTGGGAATCTAACCAGTGACCCTTTGGTTGGATTGAGCACAAGCTGGTGCTCAATTTACTGAACCACACTAGTCAGGGCCTCATTGTTTTTGATGAATCATTTCATTCCAAACAGACTAAAGAAGAAGTTGCAGGAACTCTGGAAGCTGTTCAAACCATTCAGAGCATAACTCAGGCCCTCCAGAAATCCAAGGAAAATTACAATGCCAAGTGTGTAGAACACGAACGTTTGAAAAAGGAAGGAGCTACCCAACGGGAAATAGAAAAGGTAATTATAATAAAAGTAATTCTTCTGTGGTTTCGAAGCACTGTCATATAAAAGAGTGCATTTAATCTTCAAACACTCGAATGATCTCACATTTGAGATGACACTGTGCCTCTGAGCGTTAGTGATGTACCTGAGTGAAATAGAAGTAGGTTTGCACAATATGTTGTAAATGGTAAATAAGTTACAAGAATTATACATAAAAAGGAATGATTTCTTTTTTCCAATGGCACTTAACAGGATATATTTTTAGTATAATTGATGAGATAGTGCTTGGAATAAGATTTAATAATGAGATAAAAAAATTTTGAAGGGAGACCTTGATAGGTTTAGAAAGGTATGGATCCTTGAAGATAAGCTTTAAATATAGATTGTGGTCAATTTATTGCTGACTTTAAACATATTCATGTAGTATTGTGGTAAACCACAACCCTTTCCCCACTTGTATTTTAATTGAAAGTAGGTTTTTCCCCCTTTCAAAACAGTTTAACCATTCATTTGTTTGATGTGGTATAGTGTCTATTAGGAATGAGCCGTAGGGAGTGGTAATTTTGAAAACTTTGTCAAGTATTTGAAATATCTAGTAAAAAAGAAAACCAAATTGTAACCATATTACAATTATAATTATAAAAGTGTGTATGCATGGGCAGAAACTAGAAGAGAACATAGAAAAAAAGAGTTGACAGAATTTGTATTATATTTTTTCTTTAATGTGTGTGCAATATATAAAAATTGGGAGGGGGAGAAAAATGAAGCATAGTGCACGTACAGTTTAAAAACACCCTCCATTCCAGATATAGCAATTATGCATGAAAGATAAAAAGGGAAAACAACAAATAATAGGGTCCAAAAAGAATGCTACGTCTGTGAACTAGAAATGGAACAGAAACTTGAAGTGGCATGTACAGATTGGTTATGCAGGCTTACTGGACTCAAAGTCCTAACTAAGGCAGTGGATTTTGGCTTTTGCGTGGTAAAGGGAACTGAATGTTCCATACATCTCAGGAAATAGACTGGATGACTGGAACATCAACTTAACCTGAAAGTAGTGCTTGAATTGGAAAATGTGACAGGTATAGCTCTGATACAACACCCCATTTAAATGGATCAAGCCAAGACAGAATGCTTGAAATAATGGCAATTGAGATTGAACAGCTTTTGGCAAGGCTTATAGGAGTAAGTGATAAAATGGCATAATACACCAGGAGTGTGTGTGTTCCCTTCTTGAATGAAGCACTGATGCATATATTACAGTGACAGACTTATATTGCAGGATTATAAAAATGAATTCTATAAAATCAACACAAACTATGGAAATACAGGAAAGGGAAAAATCTCATAGGATCAGTAAAGAAGAATATTGAATCATAGATATAAAACTGTGTCTGGAGTAAACAGAACTGAACTGTTTTTGAAAGAATATGAGTACCTTTGAAACTCAAATCAACTAATAGAAGAGACAATAAGCATTGCTATGGCAACACAAAATATGACTTCGCAGAGAGGAATGTTGAAATCTATTCAGAGCAAAATGAACATTGGCCAGTTGTTTTCTTGCTGTTAACAGCCCGATCCAGTGAATCAACCTTAATAAGCAGCTAGACTCACTAATCCTGGGTGGTGGTATTGTTGTCTGTACCATCCTATTGCTGCTGTATGCTTTCTGTTGATGGAACATCTCTAAGAACTCTTGACAACTACCACTTTCAGGCCCTGATCTGGAGTAAGGAAAGGAAGGAGAAGCAGAGCCTTTTGATAATAGCCTGATTGGCAGGATTATTCAATACTGATAATGATCGATCTGGTAACATCATCAGGTTGAGCCGAAGCTACAGTGTTTCTGTGTTTTCTTCTAACACACACTTTCATCTGTTTTGAGTTTTAATAAAAGTAAAAAACATAATTGCATGGAGCCCCACTCACTGTACAAAAGCATGGATAAGGATGGAAAAAGGCTCTTGGGATGCTGACTAGGGCTAAAGCTTTAGTGGAAGTTTGGGTTTGTGAATCAAACATGATTGTGAATCAGCCATGCCAGGGAAACAGTTCATGACTATTTTGGTCATATCCCCATAATTTTTCTAGGTAAAGAATTAAAAAAACTACTTTTATAAGACTGATAATAAACTGGGGCCTTGGAGGATTGGTAGGAGATAACCTTAAAATTGCTAGATTGGAATGGGTGAGCATTAAGGATACAGCCTAACACAATTCTAGGAGGTACCAATTAATTGTATTCTATGGAGTTGTCCAGTAGTATTGATGGAAAGAGGCAGGGGGGAAAAAAAAGAAACCTTCCATTTGAAATGAGCAAACAGCCAAAATTCTAGAAAACATCTAAGAAATCTAATACTAAGACACATACCAATAAACTTAACAATTGGAGTAACAACTCACTCCAGATAAAATTTAAACATGTAAAACAAATGAACAAAAATATTTGTGTTGAGGTTCAAAGAGATAAGACAATATTTAAACTTAATTAAAGAAGATTAAGAAACTAAAAGAGATATATGAAACAGAATCTACCAGGTAGGAAAACAGGTAATTAGAAAACTTGTAACTAAAATATATGGTTATTGAAAAAAATAGAGAAGACAAACATTGAACTTGATATAGTCAACAAGAGAATTGGGAGAGGGTACTGAGGGAACCCACCCAGATCATAACATAGAAAAATAAAGGTTACTAATACTCACTTTTTATGAACTTCAGAAGGGAAAAATGGAGAGCGGTAGGCAGGTAGTATTGGGTTGGCCAAAAAGTTCAATTGGTTTTTCCTGTTAAGCTGGCTCTGGTAGTGCTTACTTGTCTTTAACTTAATTCAAAACAATTTTGTTAGATTGTATTCTGACAGCTATCATATCAGTGTGCATTAAAAAACTTACTGAAATTGGTAAATTTTTGTGTGGCCATTTTAATATTGAAGAAAATTGATATTTTTGGTATATTATGCTTTATTATTTCAAGAAAGGTAAAAACGCAATGAAATGAAAAAAAAATAAGATTTGTGCAGTGTATGGAAAAGGTGCTATGACTGATTGAATGTGTCAGAAGTGGTCTGCAAAGTTTTGGGTTAGAGATTTCTGGTTAGATGATGCTCCATGGTGGAGTAGACCAGTTGAAGTTGATAGTGGTTAATTGAGAACAAGCAACATTATTACCATACAGGAGAAAGCCGACATACTCAAAATATCTAAAGCAGTGAAGTTATTGGTGAAAATGAAAATTGTGTCTTTTATTTAATGGAAAACACTAAACAGACTTTTTTGATCAACTCAATATTTGAATATAGCAGCTAAGGATTTTTCAGAATTGAAGAAATTCAAAAGTCCTCAGATTTAAAGTACATTCTTTGTATTAAGCATGTTAAAGATAAATTCAATCCTGGGCACCAAAGAAATGGAGATTATTAAAAGCTACCAAGTACTCTTTTCCCTCCCTCACATCTCTGAAATCAGAATGCATTCCCTCCCTCACATCTCTGAAATCAGAATGCATCTTCAGTTAATGGTATTATATAATTACTGTTGTTAAGATGGCATTTGTGGTGTGGTTTCATTGCCCATGCGAACTTAGTTATTATATCAGGTGGCATGATTGGACAGCTGCAATATTTTTATCTTTTAATTAACAGACCATTTTAAGAACAATTGAGGAAGGCATAGTTTTGATTGTTATCTGAAAATCTATTGTTGAGACTTTTTGGTAAGATCAAGGAAATGGAAGCTCTGGTGTCTGGAAGTAAATCTGGAGATAATAGTGGAACACTTTTAAGAAATGTGTCAATAATTAAATAGTTCAAAACAAGAGGTTAGAGAGAGGTTTTAGTGTAGGTTAGAAGGGGAGATACTTCATACAGGCATGTAAAAACAACCTTTGTAAAAAGAAAAGATGAAGGACCCCATGAAATAAATTACTTTAAAAATTATTCACACAGCCATTATAGTTAATTTTGGGGGTATTTTCTATTTTTGAGTTTTCTTTCAAATTACAACATCACTAGGAACGATCACAACTCATGTGTTTTATCCATACCTGACACAAATTATTGGACAGGAACTTAACAGACAGCAGAGAGAAAGAGTAAGGTGTTAGGATGAGAAACAAGAAAACAAGAAGCTATGTATTATTTTGCTAGGCTGTGTCATTAAAAATCAGTCCATGGACTATAGGTTGTACAGCTTGAAAATTTAGGTACTTGGAAGAAGAAACTAAAGTCTCTTGGCATTAAATATATATGTATTTATATATCCAAAAGGAAATCTTGATAACCATGTCATTAAAATTGTTTCTAAATTAAATTCTAGTAAACTTGGCTATCTGAGTTTCCTATAAAGGTATATAGTAAATTTGAAGTATTTTTCTCATTTAATTGTTATGTCTTTGAATATGGCCAAGATGTTAGAGGAAGGGATAGTAACAGTAGTATAAAATAATGTCAAATTGCCAGATATTGGAGAAAGAGTAAAAAAAATCAATTGGAGCAAAGTAGAAAATTATTATAGTCACTTAACTTTAGGGATGGAGAGCTCGGTACAACTCTTAGATGTAATAATAGCAAAATGGTATATGTTCCTGATAATATTCTTTTTAGAAACCATATTAATAGCAGGTACCATTTATTTTGTAAGTTTAACTATATGCTAGACCTGCCAAAGCCCTAAAAAGCAGGTGGTTATTGTTCCCATTTTAGGAATGTGAGAACTAGATAAAGCTCAGAGACAAGGTCAGATTGAATCCTGAATCCTGTTTCTTCTGCCTCCAAAACTAGTTTTCTTTATACTACACGATAAAGTAGTATTCTATATGCTTTACTCAAGGTGGAAGGAAAGCATAAAATACATATATTTAATATAACATGTTCACTTATATTTTAGAGCGAGTATATAGTTACCTTTTTAAAGAGGCTATGCACTCTTGCCAATCCCAAACTTCAGGTAAACCTAACTTTCTAATTCTATTCCTAGATTTTTGAAGGTGGAGGTAATTATATATTGGTTCTGATTGGCTTTACACAAATTCCATGTTTTCCAGCTTTATTTAATCCTTAGTGGTTCTTAGCAATACTTTTATTCATCTAGTTATTACCTGTTGCATTCTCTACAATCACGGTTTGAAAATTTTTTCATTCTCCAGAAGCTACCAACACTATCCTGCTTTTCTTTATTCTCGGCATATTCTCTTTTACTTCATCAAGAAAATGAAGATCTTTGTATTTTGAAATCCTGTAGCATACACACACACACACACACACACACAGACACACACACACACACATACACATACACATATATAATTTTCAGAGAAAGGGGAAGGGAGAGAGGCAGAGAGGGAGAGAAACATTTATGGTTGCCTTTTACCTGCCTCCAGCTATGGACCTGGCTGGAGACCTGACTTACAACCTGGTTATGTGCCCTGGCTAGGGACTGAACCAGCGACCTTTGGGTTCGCAGGTCAGCACCTACCAACTGAGCTACCAGCCAGGGCTTAGCCTCTTTTTTATTTAAATCTTCTTAGTCTCTCTTACTTCAACATGTCTCCCCCTTCAATTGTCCTTTGTTCAAATTGGTCAGTCCTTTGAGAATAGTCAAATTTCTTGTTAGCCAAAACTTGTACATAGTTTTTCCCCTTTCCTGAATGTCTGTCTTCCACAGAATACGTCTGTAGCTTTGTTACTTTCTACCAAATTATGTTTATGTAGAAGTGATTATTCTTTTATGAAGTAATTGAGAAGATTTCTATATACTTTATCTTTGTATTCTTCACTGCACGATATTTAATGTTAAATTTTTGTTGAACTTTGAACTAGAACTGTAATAACATAGTAACAATGTTTTAAAAATAGAAATATTGAAAAATAGGCTATGATTAAAATAAAATTTATAGATTTTCTGGAGCATAATGGAAACAGACATCAAGAAAAACTGATCATCTCAACTTCTGAGCTAGTTTTATAGTTATTAATCAGACTTTCAATGGAACACGTGTATGTTGTGGGTTCACATGTAGAAAAAATGTCAAGCATATTCTGACAGTGTTGTCACATTTTTGATCATTGAAATTTTAGTTACACTGTATCATTATAATGTGGTTATATAATCCTAGTTTGGGTTATAGAATGAGAATTTAACCTTTCAAAGCACGTTCTATCAATCAGCATTTCACTTCTGCATTATTGTGTGACTATAACAAAAAAATATTACTAAGGAGGACTTGAAAACGAGATACTAAATTATTTTATCATGTTGAACTCAACATAGGCCTCATCCCTTAAAATGCATTGTTATTTCCTATTAACTTACATCAAGAAAGGAGAAATGTCATTTTGTAGTTCAAAATATTTTTGTTTTGTTACAGGCAGCTGCTAAATCTAAGAAAGCTACAGATACCTATAAACTCTATGTGGAAAAATATGCATTAGCAAAAGCTGATTTTGAACAGAAAATGACAGAAACAGCTCAGGTTAGTATTTTTAAGGCTTTAAATCTGCAACAGGATATCTATGTTACTGGTTAAATATACTTTTCTGTTATAATTTTTAAACATTTTAAAATGTTAAAATGTGCAATCTCAATGTTTTAATAATGCTGTTTTAAAAAATACACATTCTGATTTGGAGATGAGGACCAAGGTACAATAATTATAATAATTATTATACAATGGATTATTCAGATAGATCAGAAGAGGCTGTTTAAAGAGAGTTGGGGAAAATGAGGACATTGGTACAAGTAGGAAAAAAGTGGAAATGACTCAGTATTGAGGTTACAGCAGTTAACAAGGCAATCAAACTCCCTACTTTCATAGAACCTCCATTTTAGTGAGAGAAGACAGCCAATAAGAAAATGTCTGTTTTCCAGAAGCTTGGGATAATTATATTCGACTTGATGTTCTTAGAACCTTAATTAAAGGCTTAGGTTTAAGGTGGTTGCCTTTTATGAATCATTGCTAAAACTTCACCCCCACCCTCTTGTCTTGTTTTTTATTTATTTTTTTTCCTTGCAGCACCTTTTCATCATCTAACATACCATGAATTTTATTTATTGTGTTAGTTGGGATAGGTTGGGTGTGCTGAGGTGACAGAGAACCCCCAAATATCATTGGCTTACAATAAACAGCAAGGGTATGTTATGCTACTTGTTCATCATGGGTCAGCTGCGCAAACTTCACTCCGGTACTGAGGCTGGTGGAGGAACCTCCTTTTAGAATATTATTCTTTTTTTTAAAAGAGACTTTATTATTTCCAGAGAGAGAGGAAGGGAGAGAAATATCAACGTATGGTTGCTTTTCACCTGCCTCTAGCTAAGGACCTGGCTGGAGACTTGGCTTGCAACCTGGTTATGTGCCCTGGCTGGGAATCGAACCAGCCACTTTTGGGTTTGCATGCTGGCACCTTATCCACTGTGCTACCAGCCAGGTAGAATATTCTTAGTCATCATGTCTGAGGGTGGTAGAAACATGGTGAAAACACACTGGTTTTTCTACCCTTTTTTTCTTTTTTTTTTTTTTTATCCTCATCCAAGGACATGTTTATTGATTTTAAAGAGAGGGGAAGAGGGGGCGTGGGATGGGGGGAGAGAGGGAGAGAGAGAGGAAAAAAAACATTGATGCAAGAGAGAAACATTGATGGGTGATTCTTCATATATGCCCCTACTGGGGACTGAACTCACAACCAAGGCATGTGCCCTGTCTGGGAATTGAACCCACAACCTTTTGATTTATGGGACCATGCTCCAACCCCAGCTGAGCCACACCAGCCAGCGTTATCCATATTTTTCATTGTCTGACAGCCCCTAAACAAATGTAAGTTCTAGGAGAGTAGGGACTGATTTGTTTACTGCTGTCTGCTCAACACTTAAAGCAAGTCCTCAGATCATGGTAAATACTCAGTAAGTGTGAAAGAGGGAGGTATGACTTTTTGGACTCCAGGGAGTCTTCTCACTGGGAGTGGTGAAGGGTTCACATTTCACAAACCAAAAGGCTTGTGTGCTTGTATGTAGGCATACATGCATCCCTCTTTACTAACCCTGTCTGGGCACTGGGCTAGATACTGGGTGTGTACTGTATCTGTGTAAATAAAACAAATATTTTCTTCCTGTAGGAGTATAGAGGAGGAAGGCAGACATTAAACACATGCCTAAATATAAAGTTATAAATTATTACAATATTAGAAGGGAATAGAATAGGCTTCCATGAGATAGAATAATAAGAATGACCTAATTTGGATAAGGGAATTAGGAAAGGCATTTTTGGAGAAGTGACATTTAAAATTGAGACTGGAAGAGTCTGAGACTCATTCCAGGGCCGGAGTATTCCAGGCATTGGGGACCGTAGGTGTGAAGACCCAGAGATGTCACATCAAATACAGTAAAAAATGCTTCCTAACAATGAGTGTGGAGAGATGATGGTTAGTCATGAGGTTAAGGAAAAGAGAGGTAAGGACCAGACTTTAATAAGAGTTTGGGTTTTCTCAGAGTAGTTTGAAAGCTAGTATGCAGGCATGTGACATGATTTGGTCTGCATTTTAAAAGATAATTTTGGTAGTTTTATGAAGAAAGATAATAGTGAGACTAGAGGAGAATCAAGAGTCCATTTTGGAAGGCATTTAGTAGAGGTAAGAAGGATGAGGACCAATGTGGCGGCCTTTGAGGAGGAGAGAAGTGAATGCATTTGGAGATGGCAGGCATGGGGTGGATGGAAGAACTGTAGAGAGAGCCAGATTTCTCTAGGTTTTGGCTTACAAGTCTATATAGAGATGAATGAGAAAGACTAGAGGAAGAACTAGTAGTTTGATGGGCCAGATTGGGACCAGATGTTCAGTTTTTTTGTTTTTGTTTTTAAAGATTTTATTTATTACTTTTAGAGAGGGGGGAAGGGAGAGGGGCAGAGAGGGAGAAAGGCATCAATGTATGGTTGCCTTTCACCTGCCTCCAGCCACGGACCTGACTGAGACCTGGCTTGCAACCTGATTATGTGCCCTGGCTGGAGAATTGAACCAGTGACCTTTGGGTTCGCAGGCTGGAGCCTTTATCCACTGTGCCACCAGCCAGGCCAGATGTTCAGTTTTGAATAGCCTATACCTAAGTGGAGACCACAGTGGACAGGCTTGGAGGATGTGAGTAAACTGGGCTAAACATAATGTTCACAGTCTCTTACTCATAATTCTGGATTCCAAAAGCTCTGAAAACCAAAAGGTTTTTTTACTGTAATGCAGCAAAACTTGACTTAAACTAATGTGAGACAATAGTTTTTATATTATTTAGACTAAACGTATATGTTTTCCATTAGAAATATTGATATTTTTGATAGATGCCACTGCAGGTCCTGCTGGTATATTATGAAATACGTGGTAATAGCACCATATTATTTTCATTTAGAAATCCAAAATATTGAATTCCAAAACACCTGACCACGAACGTTTTGAATAAAGGATTGTAAGTCTGTATAAAATACGGCTTTGCCAGCACACAAAGCCAAAATGACATCACCTTAGGACAGAGTGTGGGGAAGAAAGGGCCACCCTCTAAGAGATTCATTATTGACAGTTTGATGGGAGAAATGCTAAGTCCCAAGTAGGAGAAGCCAGAAAAGGAAGAAAACTATGAAATGTAATGACATGGCAGATGGGAAAGGACAATATTTTAAGAAGGGCTTATAATAAATATTATCATTTCTCAGCTGCCATGTGTTAAATTGAGGCTCCAATTATAGTGAGATAAAAAATTAAGATCCTCCTGGCTCAGGAAATAGGCACCAGCCTGTGAACCCAAAGGTCGCTGGTTTGATCCCCCGTCAGGGCACATAACCGGGTTGCAAGCCAGGTCTCCAGCCAGATCTGTAGCTGCAGGCAGGTGAAAGGCAACCATACATTGTTGTGTCTCTCCCTTTCTTCCTCCTTCCCTGCCCTTCTCTCCGGGGGAAAAAAAAAGAAAGTTTATTGTCGACTTCAGCAAGTGCCCTTTTGTTTTCTAAATCATAGCTCATTTATAAGGCAATTATTGTTGACTTGTAATTTTGCATCAAAATGACTAGTTCTATTCATGAAAATGTTTGCCTCATCATTATTTATTTAGAGGGAAACAGGAATTAGAATTTGCTAGACTTGGAACTTTTGTTTATATTACTTTATAAAAGTATTTTTCAAGAATTTTCGACATTCAATTTTTCCTCTCCTTATCTTTCTTTTCTGCTTCCTGGCTACATTTGCTTTCCAAATTGGTGTTTTGTTTATCCTGCCATATCCAGGATGGGAACATACATTTATTTGGTCAGATGCATAATTAACCATGTTGCTTTTAAATAAAGTTGATGGTATATGGTGCTAATGTGTTTGTTCTCTCTCTCTCTCTCCCCCTCTCTCTTAAATAAAGTTGATGGTATATGGTGCTAATGTGTTTGTTCTCTCTCTCTCTCACACACACACACACACACACACCAGCAGAACAGATTAACTGTTGTTTGTTAGTAGACAGTAGACTTTAACTTGTGTTATTTAGAAATGAAAAGAATTATTGTCTGTCTCCACTTCCCTTTTGTTTCAGGCTAAGCAGGTTGACCTAATCCCAGTGGGGTTAGTGGACCGGGACCTATTAGTCTAATGAAAATAAAATTTGGGTGGCAGGACCCATATTTATTAGTGGGAAAGGGAATTTGAGTCCCTGGGGTGAAAGGAGTTAGAAAGTACTTGCAGTATTTGTGATTGATTTAATCTTTTTCATTTGTGGTTGATAATAAAGGATGATTACAATCATGACTTTTGTTTGTGTTTATGCTTTTTACCATTATCAGTTAAAGATACTTGAAAAACTTGAAATGATAGGGATATTTTGTTTATATAGATTGATGGCTAGTTCAAGGAGACTTGGATTTGTTTAAGCAAGAATTTTAGGATTAGAGTGCTTTTATATGTCTTTGGTGACAGAAAGAATTGTACTTTTTATGTACTTATGTAATAATACACACCAACAGTGAATTTGAAATCACAAGGAGGAAAAATCTATCTCATTTGTTCAAGAAAGTTCATTTATATGTATTCAAACACATAAGATATTCCCATTGCTGAATTACTCTACTAATTTTGAGGGACTGTGATGCTTTGCAGTGTCTTCTTACCAAAAGAAACTTGGCCCAGTTTTAGAATTGCATCTGAATCATGTGTTGCATTTTTGTGTGGCTTCATGCTCAGATTTTTCTTAATGATTAGGGATCTGCCTTGTTCATTGTAGCTATTTCAAAAGAGAATGAGATAGTAGCACAGCTTGCTGGGAATTAGGAGTCATCCATCTGTATTTAGTGGCATTTTGATTAAGCTCCTCTGGATTTAGGTTCACCTGTCTGTGAGACAATATCTTGTTATATTAAGTTATAGAAATATAATGAGGGTGACTTTTTATAATATGAACGTAAAGTAGAACATGGTCCTGGTTAATATTCCTCAGTTCTTAAGATTTAATTCAGGATCTTGCAGTGTTGGTATTCTCAGTGACTTGGTCAAAATTAGGCAAGACAAGCACTCTATTTTACCTCTGTTATTCGCCATGAATAAAAATTATTAAAGTGTTTGGATTATTATTGCATTATTGCCAAAACTGTAATTGCACCATATTGTTTTCTTTTGAAAAGTTCAGAGGCCTAACACAAATATGGCCATGATCATTTGGCTTAGTGATTTTTTTGATTATGGAACTCTGTGCTGAAGAAAACTGGACATGAAATATGGGATGAGGGAATTAAACTTGATAAATTAACCGGAGAAAAAGAACAAGACATTTAGGCCTATTTCTTAGAACTGATTTAATTTGGGGGAAGGGTTTGTGCAATGGAAATGACAAATGTATTTTGTTTGAAAACTGCTAGTTCAGCATTTCCCAAATCCTGTTTCAAGGAATATTGTTCTGTGAGATATTAGTAAGTATTCAGAGACAAAGAAAAACAAAAGGGGTTGTTTGGTCAAAGAATTTTGGAAAACACTGGGTTAAACTCAGTAAAACAAGTTCTGTTATTTTAGTAACTTTCAGTTTTTCAGATTCACTGTGAAGCCAAGTCTATCAGTGGTTTTCTTACTGGGGAATAAATACCAAAGTAACCTGGGAATTTTTTTCAAACAACAGTCTCACCTCTTTCCACCCCCACCTCCCAGGTGTAGTGGTAGAAATCTGTTTTGTATTTTGAAAACATTCTCCAGGTGATCTGATGGGTACCCCATCCCTACCTTCAGTTGAGAGTTGCTAAATGAGTTTACAGGCTTCCCAAATTTATCTGACCACAGGCTGCCTCTTTTATAGACTACACACTAACATTTCAAGGGTTGGAAAGACATTTTGAGAGTCAGTGGGCTAGATTGTAAAGTGTTCAGAAGTAAACTGCAGTTTTTGCACGTTGACTAATTGTTTTTTCATTATTTAAAACACTTCTGCCTTGGCTTTTATGACCCATTTGTCTAGAAGCATTGCTAAAATTACATAATAATGAATAGTTTAGTAGCTTGCTAAATTTGGTTAGCTGTATTGAGATAACTTCTAAAGGGTCTTTTGCTTTTTGTATATATATGTATATGTGCGTATATTACATTTTATACATGTAACTTTTTATATTTGCTACTCAGAAATTTCAAGACATTGAAGAAACTCATCTCATTCACATAAAGGAAATTATAGGATCCTTGTCAAATGCTATAAAGGAAATTCATTTGCAAATAGGCCAGGTAAGTTTTTATTTCTGTTGAATTGATTCTTGAAAATTTTATATTCATTTATAACTCTTAAAAAACCCAAACCGATAACATGCTTCTGAATTATTTCAGATAAAAAATACGTATTTACATATATTAAATGGAAAATAAACTGGATTTTTGATTAGCCACCAAGGATGATAATTCAAATTAATTTTAAAAATTATGTTCAGTTTCTTTACATTAAAATTATGAAGTTACCAATTTTTAAATATTTCTTCTTTAAAGTTTTACTATTTTAAAAGAACAGCAGCTTCAGTAAATTACAGAACTTGTACTGAGACATTTTCCAGAAATATGTGTTTAGTGATCACAATTTAAAATTTAGTAGAGAAAGATGAAGTTGGTTATTCCTTATTGTTAAAGATCTAAAATGGTTTTAATTGCTCGCGTAATTTTTATTTATCTCAAGAATTATGTTCTAAAACATTCCAAGAGGGGAACATGAAATTGTATTTACTTCTAAGATTGTGCAGCTGTATCTTAAGGGGTTCATGTAAATAGTGGTTGGTACCTGCAGATCTTCTAACACTGTAAGTTAGGTAACAGCATGTTAAATAAATGAAAGTTCTCAAAGGCTCAAAAAAAAAAAAAAAACCCTACATATTTTGGTGTATGAATTTTAACTGCTGTGTGGAAGTTTTGACTGATACACAGAATGTTTACGGAAAAAGAATTTATCTTTTATTTCATATTAATAGGTCCATGAAGAATTTATAAATAACATGGCTAACACTACAGTCGAAAGCTTGATACAAAAATTTGCTGAGTCAAAAGGCACTGGGAAGGAAAGACCTGGTAAGATGATAAATTCTGCAAGGAAATGTATTTACATTTCTCATCTAGTAACTAATCTGTTTGCCTTTAAATTCCAAAACTTCAACATGGAGTTTGGGAGATAACCTAAAAATTTCTGTAAAATCTCAGGTATCATTTACTTCGTGTCTGATGATATGTTAAGATTTTTGTTTTAACCTTTAGTGGTTAATAATTTAGTGTTACTTAAAGTGGTTATTATAACCTTTACTAAATGAATATATTACAGTTTATGTTTTTGAAAGTAAGTTACCAACAGAAGGCTGTTTAATAAAAGAGTAGGAGAAAATATTGAATGCTCAGAGCATTGAGGCCAAGAAAGAACCTTTCTTAAAATTCAATACCTTTTTTCTTATTCACATAGTATTCATATGTATATGTTCATACATATATTCAATAAGTACATATATTATAGTATAAAATTTTTAGAATAGCCAGCTGGACTCAGTTTTTATGATTCCAGTTTTGTTGGTAATATCCAGAGCATCATAGTCAGGAGCCAGTTGAACATATGCTGCCTTCTTCTCTCCATCAGGCCTGATCAGAATGCTGACCTTGGCCACATGAATGTCATAGAGCTTCCTCACAGCCTGTTTGCTCTGGTGCTTGTGGCCTTGACATCCACAATGAACACGTGTATTGCTGTCTTCCATCCTCCTCATGGCTGATTGGGTAGTCAGGGAGAACTTGATAACTTTATCAGTTAAGCTTATTTTTCCTAGGGCCTCTTCTGAGGATATTGAGGCTTCCTTCAGAGCCACAGTGTCTTAGGCCTCTTGAAGGTGGGTGATGTGTGACATGGGGTAGGAAAGGAGTGCCATACAACATTTTCTAGAGTAAGGACATAAAGGCAACTAAGGTACCAAGAAAAAAGGAAAGGCTTGGATAGGAAACACTAAGCAGTTCAAACTGTCTGCATGAAAGGATATCTGTAGAAAGAATAATGGAAAATAAGACTAAAGACTGGTCAAGACCTGTTCCTGAAAGCTTTGAATCCAAGTCCAGAGTCTAAACTTCATTGTGTCTGCAATGAAAAGTCTAAGAATTATGAGACCTTTAAGTCCTCATGTCTTCATCTGTAAAGCGAGGCTTAATAACAATACTACCTCATGGGTTGTGACATTCGTATGGGATAATGGTACACTTATTGAATACTTAATAAGTGTTATTTTCAAAAATTAATACATCCCTGATTCATAGGTAACTAATAATGGATATTGTTTCTTTATAAATTTAAATATACTGGCCTCAAGATATACTAAGACATGTAGAAAATTTCTATAGCTAAATGGTGAAAGGGTCTCCAAGAATGATGACGGCATGGGTTTTCCTAGACTGTTTTGGTATGTCTGTTGACACTGTGACTGACTTTCACAATAAGTGGTCCTAGAACTAACTTGAAAAAAAAAAGAGGGTGGGTGTAGGGTTGAATGAAAGGATCAATATTACTCCTCTTGTTGACTTACTGTGACTAGTTATGGCTCTTATAGGTCTGCCCAAACAGCCATTGTTAATATAACCAAAATGGTTTGTGCAACATCAACAAAACCTGGCAGCTAAGGAGAGTGGACTGGAATGTGCATGCCTAAATAATGGAGCAGTAGACACCATAGATTGAGCATGTGTACTGTGTGGCTGTTACATTCAAAATGACTGAGCAAGTAGAGCAATGAATCTACATTAGGTTTTGCATTGAGTTTGAACATTCTTCTGTGAAAGTTATTCAGATGATTGAGAAGGCTTTCAGGGATGATGCGATGAGTACAGCACAAATAAAAGTGGGGTACAAACACTTCAAAGGTAATTGAGAATCTGTTAAAAGTGATCCACGTTCTGGAAGACCGGCAACAAGCAGAACACTGGTGAATGTTGGATGTGTATGGTCTGCAATCAACACAGATTGATGACTGACAGTATGAAAACTAGAAGCTGACCCGAGGATTCCAACAATAACTGTTGTTGCCAAGATTTTGACTCAGGATGTTGGCATGAAATGTGTTGTGGCAGAATTTGTTTTATGGCTTCTGCTACCAGAGCAGAAGGAACATAGTGCTGCTGTTGCTAATGACTTGATTTAAACCACCACCAATAAACCCAAAGTAGGTCCTCTACTTTCAAGGGGACTGAGGTATCAATGTTTCTTATATTCTTTAATAAGTATCTCTATTTTTCATATTATATGGCTGGATATTTTCTGAATAGACCTTGGTACATTTGTTCAGCTGTGGACCTATGAACAAATGAGTTTTGGTGCCCAATGCAAGGATTAAAATTTTGTATTTCTCAGGGAAATGGCAGTCAAAATTTTACATGTGAATGTATGAAATTTATAGACTTAAAGAATTTGGCTTTGTAAGATGTATTCTAACCTTCAATTTGTATACTATTGATTGCTGTAAACATTTTATTTCTCCTGTTTTGTAAGGGCCCCATATGGTGGATGCATTCCTTCCTAAATTAGTTTTAGTCCTATGGAATACACATTTTAAAAAGAGGCTCAGTTCTTTAACATCTTTAGAAACCTTAAAGTTAACCTGTTTGTCTTGTGTGGAAAGATGACTACTTTTTTTAGTCAGTTATCTGTTGAAAGATATAACCTCTAACTTTGTCTTCAATTATCCTATGTCAGTCAAACTGTTTGAGAGTACTAAATTATTTTTCTATTCATTAGACTATTTTATACTATTTATTATATGCAGTAACATTTTTGTCATTACTTTTTTATTGAAATATAATTGACATAATATTGTACATTTTTCTTTCCTTGCATCATCTTAAATTTTTTATATTAAGAAAAAAATTATGTATAAACATAAAACACACTCACAGAAGCCAATAATTCCATCACCCAGTAGAGCAAATTGTGTTCATTTTTCCATTTTACCTTCCACTTTTTGTCAACATGTATATATGATATTTGCAAGTAGTAAAAATAGCCTAGATGTGATTTTGCTTTTTACCTTTTTCACTTAAAAATATCTTAAGCATTTTTATGTGGTGCTGCCTATTTTCATAGTAATCCCTTTAACATGGCCACTTACATGTGCTTTTTAAAAAAAATTCAACCTTTATTGTATTTTTTTACGTTATCTTTTAGTCCCTTTATACCTCCCCCTGCAAACAATCATTGCACTGTTTCTGTGTCCATGAGTTTTTCCTTTTTGCACAATCCCTCCACCCCGCAACATCCCCCTTCACTAGCTGTCTTACTGCTTTGCGTCTATGAGTCTATCCACATTTTCCTCGTTAGGTCAGTTTGTTCATTAGATTGCACATGTGAGTGAAATCGTACGTTATTTGTCTTTCTCTGACTGGCTTATTTCACTTGGATAATGTTCTCCAGGTCTATATATGCTATCGCAAAGGGTAAAATTTTCCTTTTTCACAGCTGAGAGGTGTTTCTTGTGTTAAAGTCCCCTAGTTTTATCCACTTGCTACTCATGGACATTTGAGCTGCTTCTATATCTTGATGATAGTAAATAATGCTGTAGTGAACATTGGGTGCTTATGTTCTTTCAAATTAGTATTTTGGGTTCCCTTGGATATATTCCCAGAGGTGGGTTGCTGGGTTGAATGGCAGATCTGTTTTAAATTTTTTATGGTATCTCCACACTGCTTTCTACAGTGGCTGCACCAACCTTCATTCCTACCTACAGTGCAAAAGGGTTCTGCATTCTCTACATCCTCACCAGTACTTGTTTGTTAATTTATTGATGATGGCCATTCTAACAGGTATGAGATGGTATCTCATTGTGGTTTTAATTTGCCTTTCTCTGACAATTAGTGATGTTGAGCATCTTTTCGTATGTCTATGGGCCATCTTTGTGTCCTCTTTGGAGGCGTCTATTCAGGTCATTTGTTTATTTTTTAATGGGGTTGTTTGTTTTTTGGTGTTGAGTTTTGTAGGTGCTTTGTAAATTTTGGGTATTAACCTCTTATCAGATATATTGATGAATATGTTCTGCCATTCTCTGGGTTGTTGATGATTCCCTTTGCTGTGCAAAAACTTTAGTTGGATGTAGTCCTGTTTGTTTGTTTTTCCTTTTGTTTCCCTTGCCAGGGGAGACATAGCCAATAAAAAGTTACTAGCAGCATTGTTTGAGATTTTGCTGCCTTTGCTTTCTCCTAGGATTTTTATGGTTTTGTGTCTTAAGAGTTAAGTCTGTGATCCATTTTGAATTTATGCTTGTGTGTGGTATAAAAAGGTGGTCTAGTTTCATTTTTCTGTATATATCTATCTTCCCAACACCATTTATTGAATAAACCTTCTTTAGTCAATTGTATGTGCTTGCATCTTCTGTCAAATATTAATTGACTATAAAGGTGTGGGTTTATTTCTGGGCTCTTTCTTCTGTTGCATTGATCTATGTATCTTTTTATGCAAGTACCATGCTCTTTTGATTACTATGCCCTTATAATATAGCTTGATATTGGTAATGTGATTCCTCCAACTTTGTTCTTTCTCAGGATCACTGTTGCTATGTGGGGCTTTTTGTGATTCCATATAAATTTCTGACATATTTGTTCTAATTTTGTGAAAGATGTCATTGGAATCTTGATAGGAATTATGTTGAATCTATAGATTGCTTTGGGTAGCATGAATATTTTAATGATGTTAATTCTTCCTGTCCATGAACAGGATATGTGCTTCCACTTGTTTGTACCTTCTTTAGTTTCTTTCTTCAATATCATATAATTTTCTGAATATAGGTCTTTTATGTTCTTGGTTAGGTTTATTCCTAGGTATATTGCTACTTTTTGTAGCAATTGTGAATGGGATTGTTTTTCTTGCTTTCCTTTTCTCTTAGTTTATTATTGCCATATAAAAATTCAACTGATTTCTGGATACTAATTTTGTATTCTGCTACTTTGCTGAATTTATTAGTTCTAGTAGTTTTTTGGTGGAATCTTTGGCATTCTCTGTGTACAAAATTATGCTATCTACAAACAAAGACAGCTTTATTACTTCCTTTCCAATTTGGTTATCTTTTACTACTTCTTGTCTAATTGCTGTGGATAGGACTTCTGGTACTATGTTGGATAAGAGAGGTAAAATTGGTCATCTCTGTCTTGTTCCCAATCTTAAGAGGAACGCTTGTAGTTTCTACCCTTTGAGTGTGATGCTGGCTGGCAATGGATTTGTCATATATGGCCTTAATTATGTTTAGGTATGTTCCCTCCATTCCCACTTTTCTGAGAGTTATCATAAATGTGTGCTGGATTTTATCAGATGCTTTTTCTTCATTGGTTTGATCATGTGTTTTTAATCTTGATTTTGTTTATTTTGGTGAGTTACATTTATTGATTTGCAAATGTCCCAGTTTTGCATTCCCATAATAAATCTCACTTGATCATGATGAATGATCTTGATGCATTGCTATATTTGGTTTGCTAATCTTTTTGTTCAGGATTTTATCATCTATGTTCATCAGAGATATTGGCCTATAATATTTTTTCTTTGTAGTGTCATTTGGTGGTTTTGGAATTAGAATAATGCTGCCCTCATAAAGTGAGTTTGGGAGCCTTTCCTCCTCTTGAATTTTATGAAATAGTTTGAAAAAGAGAGGTGTTAGTTTTTCTTGAAATATTTGGTAAAATTCACCTGTGAAGCCATCCAGTCCAGGGCTTTGGTTGTTCAAAGTTTTTTTTTTGTTTTGTTTTTGTTTTTGTTTTTTTTAAAGATTTTATTTCATTATTTTTTAGAAAGAGGGGAAGGGAGAGAGGCAGAGAGGGAGAGAGGCATCAATGTATGGTTGCCATTCACCTGCCTCCAGCCACAGACCTGACTGGAGACCTGGTTTGCAACCTGGTTATGTGCCCTGGCTGGGGAATCGAACCTACGACTTTTGGGTTCGCAGGCCGGCGCCTTAACCACTGTGCTACCAGCCAGGGCCTGTTTTGTTTTTTTTTTAAGATTTTATTTCATTACTTTTAGAAAGAGGAGAAGGGAGAGAGGCAGAGAAGGAGAGATACATGAATGTATGGTTGCTTCTCACCTGCCTCTAGCCACAGACCTGACTGGAGACCTGGCCTGCAACCCTGTCATGTGCCCTGGCTGGGGAATTGAACCCGCGACCCTTGGGTTCGCAGGCCGGCGCCCTATCCACTGTGCCACCAGCCAGGGCTCAAAGTTTTTTGATTATTGCTTCAGTTTCATCAGGTGTAATCTGTCTTGTCTATTCAAATTCTCTGATTTGTCCTGATTACGTTCTGGAAGATTGTATGTTTCTAGGAATTTACCCATTTCATTCACATTATCCAATTTGTTGGATAATGTTGTTGGCATATAGTTGTTCATATTTTCTTATAATCCTTAGTATTTATTTGGTGTCAGTTGTTATATGTCCTCTTTCATTTCTTAGTTTATTTGGGTCCTTTCTCTTTTTTTCTTGATGAGTCTGATTAAAGGTTTGTCAGCCTTGTTTCTCTTCTCAAAGAACCAGCTTTTGGATTCTTTGATCATTTGAATACTTCTTTTAAGAGTCTATTTCATTTATTTCTGCTCTAATATTATTTCCTTCCTTCTACCCACTTTGGGCTTTGTTGTTCTTTTTCAGGTTTCTTTAAGTGTGAAGTTAGATTGTTTATTTGAGTTTTTTCTTATTTTTTTGAGATAGGCCTCTAATTTCCCTCCCAGCATCCCACAGATTTTGGATTGTTGTGTCCTCGTTTTCATTTGTTGTGAGATATTTTTTGATTTCTGCATTGATCTTGTTTTTGACCCATTCATTGTTTAATAACATGTTATTTAGTTTTCATATCTTGGTGTGTTTTTCAGTGTTCTTCTTGCAATTGATTTCTAGTTTCATAGCATTGTGGTCAGAGGAGCTGCTTGATATGATTTCAATCTTAAGTTTATTGAGATTCATTTTGTCTCCTAACTTGTGGTCTATCCTAGAAAACGTTACATGTGCATTTGAAAAGTACGTATATTCTGTTGCTTTCAGGTGAAATGCTCTGAAAATATCTATTAAACCTATTTGATCTAGTGTGTCATTTAAAGCTAGTGTCTCCTTGTTGATTTTCTGCCTAGTGGGTCTGTGAATTGAGGTCAATGGTATGTTAAAATCCCCAACTATGACTGCATTTCTGTTGATCTCTCCCTTTGTGTCCATCAAGATTTGCCTCACATATTTAGATGCTTTTATGTTGGGTATATAAATGTTCACTAGAGTTATATCCTCTTGTTGAATTGTTCCCTTTATCATTATGCAGTGTCCTTCTTTGTCTCTTATTATAGCCCTGGTTTTAAAGTCTATTTTGTCAGATAAGGACTACTACCCTTGCTTTTTATTCCTTTTCCATTTGCATAAAATATCTCTTTTGAACCCTTTACTTTTAGTCTGTGTGTATCTTTCAACCTGAGGTGGGTCTCTTGGAGGCAGCATATACAGGGTGCACTCGATGACTTGGCAATAATTTTGCATCTCCTTATTTCACATGCTTCTTACTAATTTTGAAAAACTATGTGTCTGAGGTTATGATTTACCATCATTATTTCAGATATAAACTATTAAACTTTGAGAGCAACCATCATGTTGAAGGAATATGATATTAGAGCAACCATAATTTCTGGACTGCGTGCATGGTGAACTGCTAGGGAAATTGTGGACTTCAATAGCGTCCCTTTACGCACAGTTGACAATGAGAAGAAGATGTATGATGTTGATCCTGATGTCGCCACACCAACAAGGAAAATACATAAGGTATGCAGGGATTGCACAAATCCAGATATTGTACACGGAATCCAGGAGGTCATCATTGAAGATCCAGGAAAGTCATTGTGCTCCATAGCAAGAGAACTGCAGCTGTCGGATGCAACGGTCCACAAGATTATTGCTGAAGATATCAGATACAGAGTATGTTCTTTTTTTAAAAATTTTATTGTTGTTGTATTACATCCATCCCCTTTTTGCTCCCCTCTGTCCCCCTCAGAGTGTGTTCTTAGAAGAGGCCAGTTTATAACACAGCAGACAAAGCAAAGTGCTTTGAAAAAGCAAGGTAACTGCTAACAAAATGGAAAAATCCCAAAGGAAAACACCCTCTCATTTTCTTTGATGAAAAGAATTCTCAGTAGGACCAAGTAATCAACAGAAGACACAACAGGTGGCTCTGAGAATCTTAATGAAGTCCCAGTTGTCATGAAAATGAAATTTCCTGCTACAGTGATGGTGTTAGGTATTGTCAGCAGTAAAGGAGATACCATGACCCTGCAGTTTTTCCACAAGGCTTGAAGGTGACTGCTGAAGTTTACCTTGACTTTTTTGAGAGAAGTGGTTATGCAGTGGATAAAGCAAGTTACAAATGGATGTCATTTTATCTTCCAGCAAGATGGTACATCAGCAAGCACATAATGCCAAAAAGATGCAAGAATTTCTCAGTGTTGACATTCCTGAATTCTGGTCAAAGGAAATCTGGCCGCCTAGTTCACCAGATACAAATCCTTTAGACTATTGAGTATAGAGCATTTGTGAGAGAGAATAAACAAGCTCATTCCAACAAAGAGGCTGTTAAAGCTAAGATTGAAAACATGATGATGTCTATGGATAAAGAAAAGTTAATTAAAGTGTACTCAAGATTCCAAAGTCGAATCGAGTCTATTATTGTAGCAAATGGAGACTTTTTTGAACAATTTAAAAAATAACTTATGTTTCTGTATTTATAAGAATAAATTTATTTCAACATTAACACTTTTATGGTATGTTATTTATTTTACTAAAATTTTGCCAATCAATCACAGGCACCCTGTATATGCCATCTGGTGATAATTCTTTTTTATATCTTTTAGAATAGGAGAGTTGACAAATGGGCCATTGAACCAAATTTAGTTCTGCTTATTTTTGTGAGGCCTACAAAATGAGGTTTACATTTTTTTAATGATTAAGGAGGAGAATCAAAAGAAGAGTAATATTTTATGACACATGAAAATTACAAAATCAGATTTGAGTGTCTGTAAAAGATTCTTTTGAATACATTCACACTTTTGTTGTGTATGGTCTGTGGCTGCTTTCACACTACGTACAACATCAGAGGTCTGTAGTTGTGATAGACCTTATCAGAATCCAAAATACTACCTGATTTTACAGAAAATGTGTCCTTAAAGAATACATTTATTGTGTAATAGCAGATGTGGCATAATACATTAGAGTTGTGTAGCTCATAACAAAAATAATTTTCTTTGACAGCTAATTCTGCTGTTCTCAGGTTCAGAAACCATTTAATCTAACATTCTGCACTACTACATCTGCAGTCATATCATAGCACACAGTAACTGATCCTCATAATAACAACAACCCTAAATTGTAAAGTAAAAGTTAGAATATTTTATGCAGACTTTGTTTAAGGTAAGCTTAGTTTTTATTTGAAATAGCCATTAGAATGTTAAATGTACAAACTGGCAACAAAATAGAAAAATGTCAAGTAAGCTGATTATCATTTTTCCATGTGCATAACAACCAGGATAGAGTTTTAGTTCTTTTTGCAGTCCATAAAAGGAGCTAACGCAAGTCAGTTTGAACTTAAAAGGAAATTCAATGGAAAGAAACTGAGGTATCCCAAGGATCCAAAATCAGAAATGTAGCCAGGCTGTAGGAAAAAACCCAAACCTCTAGGCACACTGGGTATCGTTTTTCTTTATTTGATCTCTGCATTTCTATGGCAATATTATTATTTTACATAATGGCTTTGCTTTTTCAGGTACATGACATAAG